>LPNX010143409.1:430968-444804 GCA_001517045.1 Pseudotsuga menziesii | reverse complement strand
GACCACGCTTCGCTTCCGGCCATTTTTTGAAAAACACGCTTCTGCGCACCCGCTTCCCGCACCCGCACCCGCTTCGCTTCCACGCTCTGGCAACACTGGTTTGGACTTAAGAAAATACATTAATTAATCTAATTTGATTTTGACTTAATGGAATCACTTTTATAAAGTGAAAAGTGAAATAATTGAAGTGGTGGCTAATCTAATCTTGGCCATTTGATCTCACCGGAAGATCACATCCATTGATCCATAGTGAGGGTTAGGGTTTTCGCTTAGCCATTGAGTTAAAAGAAGATTTGGTGGAGAGGACACATACACAAAGACAAAGAGAAGTCAGACAGAGAAGTTTGTTGAGAAGACGGCCGAGCTTGATCCAAAGGATTCATAGGAAGATCAGGTTGAGCATCAGGGGCCGTACACATTCACCCAACAGCAACAGGAGGCTGTATTGATTTGGCAGAGGTCGTACAACAGTCGTAAGGCAGTCGTACAGATCTGTACAGTTGATGCAGAGGGTCGTTCTGCTAATGCAGAAGGTCGTGCAGCTGCAGGGGGTCGTACCATTTCGGTTGGGTTTGCTCAGTGAAGTTTACAGAAGCTCTATTTTGCCAGGTTGGGTGTATTCATCTACTGGATTGTAATTACTCTATATCTTCATAATAAAATTTCATGTATGACTGTTGCACCAATTTTCCCATATTGGGTTTTATCTGGGGGTTTCCATACCCAAAACACTATGTCTATATTGATGTGATTGTTGTTGATGTTTCTCAGTATTTACTTTTCGCTGCATTATTAGTAAAAGAAACTCATGTGTGGTTATCAGTAGAAATTAAATATATATTGTTTATCCCTAGTTTGTGTTTTAAAGGAAAATTTACAAAAAGTACGATTAAAACCTAACACACAAAGAAACCAGCACAAGAGAGAACTTGAAAGAGAAAAATTGTTCTTGAAAATCATATGAAGAGAGCAACAACTTAATAGCAAAGAATGACAAGTCATTAATACAGCACTAAACATAAACTAAACTAAGTCATAAGGAGACATTATTATTATGCCTAGTTCCATAGTCATGATGACAATTATAAACATTTTCCTTGAATAGTCATTATAGAAAAATCACCATGTTTGTTTCCTGGCCCTTTCAAACCAAAAAACATTCATCAAGCACCTTACACAAGAGGCTTATAATTGACCATTTCAAGCATTAAACATGGGAAATTGGACACATGTTGAGTGTTGGACCCAACAACAACTAGAGCACCAACTCCTATTCCAAGACCCAGCTTGGTTTTCTTAGCTCCAACTAAGAAGGTGTGAGGTATCCAAACCTTAGATGCAAGACTTAGCTTGCAATCACATATTGATCATTGTCATCAACTTGTCACTGCCATGTCACACTGTCATATCAAAGAAGTCATTATCATTGTTTTGTTGAACTGTCAATCCAAGCTGTCGTTTGTAACTTTGTCATCATTTGTTGTACTATTACTAGATTGTCGCCATCATTAATATCATGTAAGAATGCTATTCTTACTGTCCAAGTCAATCAATCACTGCTACCACTGTCCCAGTCACATCACTGTCAATCTGATCTGGAGCTCTACCAACATACCTCTACTCATAAGGATCTGTCTATCAATCAAGAAGTATGCCAACTATCAAGCCAATCAAGAATATCATCAAGGTTTATAAAGATCTGCTCAATTCCCAGCCATCAAAAAGGCTTGCTCATATGTTGCTCATGTCTCCAAAGAATCTGCACATGCACTTCTCTTGCCAAGATAACAAGAAATCTGAGGTCTGTTTACACACTGCTCATGCTCAACAAGAAGTCTACTCACTGTCATTAAAACTATCAGGTCAAGCTGCTGCCATCAACTGATCTCTGTCAAGTGAATCTTTGACTGTTTAGAAAATTTAATCTTTCACTTTAAAAGCTTGTGCAGGGAGATAGGTTGCCTCAGAATATCTTCTTCAATGAATGCTGATAGGTTTGGATCCGTGCTATTGTCTCCTTATGTAAGCAATTCAAATCAGAATCAAGTCTTCAAAATTTGGTCTATATGTTGCTACACCTTTGGCTATCCTTCAGTGAATTGTGCAATTTAAATGTCATCAAATATTCTAGCTGTCACTTTCTCATGAATTTCAGAGGTCACCATCCACTGCGGCTGCCTCATTCAGTATACCTGAATTTCAGAGCCTCACCTTGCTCACTCACCACCTTCTAAAATGAGGGCGTTGAGCTGCTATTTATACACATTTTCCATGATAATTTACTGGGCCGACTTGTAAATAAGATATACATTTATTTATTTATTGACTGAGCCGACTTCCACTTGAATTTATAAGTCTGTTTTGTGACCTTTGTAAGTTAAGAAGACATTAAATCTTCTTTCTTTTGGGTTTTTTTACCCACTTTTGGGGTAACTTCCAAGTATATCTTAAGTGGGCTCTTGATTTAAAATTGAAGAACTTCCACGTCATTGAAATGATTAAGGGCAGTTACACATTGTTTAAATGTTGAGTAAGGGTTGTTCAATAGCCACGTCCATGTTAATTTTTTACCTAGGAAAGTGTTTGTTCACTCATGCCTTGGGGTGGACATGAACACTTTAAATGTGGTCCCTAGCCTTTTATAAAGTGAGATTGACTTTCTTAATATAAAGTCACCTTATAAATTAAATGTGAGTAATAAAGTCTAGTGATTTTAATGAGATTATTAAAGTGGGTGTGTAATGATATCTCACATTTAATATTTAAAAAGTCATTAATTGTTTGTAAATGAGAAAAATGTGAGATGTGATCTTGGCCCTAGGATCTCATCCATTGGATTTGAGGAGGAAGTTACTCACACAAAAAGGGAGAGGGAAAGGCAAATTGAGAATCAATTGTTCACTTTCAAAAGAGATTTTTGAGAGAGAGAGAGAGCAAGAGAAACCCTTGCAAAAAATTTCCAGACCCAGGAAGAAGAGAAAGGGCACGAATTTCGAGACAACCTTCCCGTCAAAGTGGCACGGATCCCGAGGCGACTGTACAGCAATTAATGCAGTGACCGTACAACATTTAATGCAAGTCTTACAGTCCGTACAGCATGATTTCAAAGAGAGGAGGCACATATTTCGAGGCTGAGTTTGTACAACAATCGAGGTAGTTGTACAACATTTATTGTTGTCCATACAGTCACCGTACAACACAGATTTCGAGGCTGGGTTTTGCATAGAAATCGAGGCAGCCGTACAGTCACACATGTAGCAGAATTTTCTTGGGTTACATACAACAGATTTTCTAGGTGTTTGGTGGCACGTTTTTCGAATGAAAAAGAGATAAGTACTACTGAAATTTGTTTAGTTATTTGTCTCTGAAGAAATAATAAAATCTCTCTACAAACAAGTTTTTCCTTCGGCGTTTTTCCTAGGTCAATTTGACCAAAAATCTGAGTGTTAAAATTTCATGTGTGGGGCTGAAAATTAAATTTCTGAGTAAGAATTTAGGGCTGCCTTTAATTTTCAGAATTCAAAAGAAAGAAAAAATCTCATATGTTTTATGTTTTCAATAAAAAATTATTAAATTGTTATGTATATGCTAACCTTGGGGTTTGAGCATTAAACAATGAAAAACTGAAAGTGGAACCGAGTTGGAGTTTTGGAAAATTTTCATGGTATAAGAGCAGAGTGAAGGCTGAAAATTTGCACACAAACAGAAATTTCAGATTGGGAAGAATAAGATAAAACAGGGTTGAGCAAAAAACAGATTCTTGAACTTTCTTACAGGCATGACAAAATAGAAGACAAGTTGGATGGGGCTGGAAATTTCAATCCTTGGAAGGCTAGAATAGTGTTGATTTTACAAGATAGTGAACTATGGGATATAGTGAACAGCACTACTACAAATCCCGTGACTGTTCCCGCAAGTGCAGTGGTTAGAGACACATTTGACAAGAGGGATATAAAGGCCAAAAGAATCCTTCTTGATGCAATAAAAGATCATGTGATTCCGCACATTTCAGGTAAAGATCATGCCCATCAGATGTGGACTACTTTAACTTACTTATACCAAAGTTCCAATGAAAATCGAAAGATGGTATTAAGGGATAAGTTAAAGAGCATTCCCATGAACAAGGGTGAGAATATGACCACTTACCTCACCAGGATTACACAGGTTCGTGATGAGCTTGGAGCTATTGGAGAGGTGATACATAGTGCTGAGTTGGTGTATACAGCCTTGAATGGCGTGGCAAAGCCATGGGTTGTATTGGTGGAGTCGATGGTTGCTCGTGAGAACATGCCTTCATGGGATCGTCTTTGGGATGATTTCATGCAGGAGGAGACACGTAGAGGATATGTACAGGGCAGTACATCTCACAGAAAAGATGACGAGGAGAATGTGGAGAGTGGTGTATGCAAAGGGTGTACTTTGGGAAAGTACACCAAGACTGTTTTTCCAAGCAATGACAGCAAATTAGAGGGAGTGCTTGGGTTGATTCATTCAGATTTATGTGGTCCCATGTCTTCTGCCTCATTGACAGGTTTTGAGTATTACATTACATTCATCAATGACTTTTCCAGGAAGACTTGGATCTATTTCCTTAGAAGCAAGAGATCAAAGGAAGTCTTGCTTCGGTTCCAAGAGTTCAAAGCTCTTGTGGAGAACAAGACAAGAAAGAAGATGAAGGTACTTCGATCAGATAATGGGGGTGAGTATACTTCCCATGCATTCGATGAATTCTGTAGACAGGAAGGGATCAGGAGACAGTTGACAATTCCTTACACTCCAGAGCATAATAGAGTGGTTGAAAGGAAGAACCGTTCAATTATGGGTGCAGCTAGATCCATGTTGCATGATCAAAGTCTTCCTTTCTTTTTATGGGCAGAGGCCTGTAGTAGCAGAACAGGAGTCTGCACCGTGCCTTCGGGTGCAAAACTCTTGAGGAGATGATCATCGAGAAGATGCCAGAGATAGGTCACTTATGAATCTTTAGATGTCTTACATACTCACATGTCCCTTCTGAGAAGAGGACAAAGTTGGAGGCTGCTGGAGATGGATATTTTTGTTGGATATGACGAGACTTCGAAGGATTTTCGCATTTACCTTCCTACACAGAGGAAAGTGGTGGTGAGGAGGGAGGTGAGATTTGAGGAGGAGCGAGACTTCTGAAGATCTCGAGATTCTGAGATAGAGGAGCAACAGAGTACTCCACAAGTGGCAGCATCACAGAGTTCAGCGAGTTATGGCACAGGTTCACAGGATTCAGGAGTCACTGGGTCACAGGTTACAGGTCCATCAGTTTCAAGGACTCAATCTATAAGGACTTCTTGTACATGGACAGGTTCACGGATCACAGGTTCACAGATTACACCTTCAGGTGATTCAGATACACTTGGTACAGGGACAGGGTCACCAGGGATAGGATCTCAGACCATTGGTACTTCTTCAGGGAGACATTTTTCTGATGAGGATGTAAAGGAGGGTCTGCGACAGGATGCTTCTTCCAAGAAGAGAAAGCCAAGTTGGCTTAGGGAGCTTGTGAAGGAAGCAGAGGAGTCTGTAGGGCCACCCAGGAGGGAGGTCAGAGAGAGCAAGGCACCTGAGAGATTTTCCAGCTACAAGGCACAGGTGACTAGCTTGCGTGAGTTCGAGCCTACTACTTATGAGTAGGCTTCCGTACACCAGGTTTGGAGAGATGCAATGATGGAAGAGTACAATTCCATCATGAAGAATGGGGTATGGAAAGTTGTTCCGAGACCAGAGGGGAAGTCAGTTGTGACTTCCAAGTGGCTCTACAAAATCAAGCATGCTGCAGATGGTATCATCAAAAAGTACAAAGCTCGATTTGTAGTGCGTGGGTTCTCACAGATAGAGGGAGTTGATTATGATGAGACCTTTGCACTGGTTGCCAGATTTTCTTCGATCAGAGCAGTGATCTCCGTTGTGGCAGAGATGGGTTGGAGGATCCATCAAATGGATGTGAAGACCACGTTTCTCAACGGTCTTCTACAGGAGGAGATTTATTTCGAGCAACCACAGGGCTTTGAGATTTATGAGAGAGATTCTCATGTATGCAAGCTAAAAAAGGCATTGTGTGGTCTGAAGCAAGCCCCTCGAGCTTGGTACTCGAGGAGATTCCTATTTGATTTCGATTGGGTTTCGGAAGAGTGAGGCGGATCCCGGCCTTTAGTACATTGCGGTTGGTGGTGTTATGCTCATTCTTTCATTGTATGTCGATGATTTGTTCATCACTGGAGGTGAGCACCTGATTGATGCATGCAAGAAGGATCTTGCTTTGAAGTTTGAGATGACCGACCTTGGGTTGATGCACTACTATCTAGGCATGGAGGTATGGCGGGAAGATGGACATGTTTTCCTAGGGCAAGGAAAATATGTTGTAGATGTTCTGAGGAGATTTTAGATGGAGGACTGCAGACCTATGTTAACACCCATGATCACCAACTGGAAGAAGCTTCATGCTTCTAAGGGAGAGTTGGTGGATCCTACTTTGTTTCGTCAGCTCATTGCTTTCGTTGATGTATTTGGTCAACACCAGACTAGATATGGGTTTTGCAGTGAACACTCTCAGTCAGTTCATGGTGGAGCCCAAGAGAGTGCATTGGGTAGCTACAGAACATATTTTGAGATACCTTGTTGGGACTATAGACTATGGCCTAGACTACAGGAGGTCAGGTGGAGTGGACTTAATTGACTTTATGGATTCAGATTGGGCAGGCAGTGCTTCGGACCGGAAGAGCACTTTCGTTTGTTGTTTCAGGTTGGGCTCGGTTGTTGTGTCGTGGTTCGGCCGGAAGCAAAAGTTCGTTTCCTTGAAAACTGCAGAGGCTGAGTACATGGCAGCTAGTCAAGCTAGTTGCGAGGCTCTATGGCTTCGCAAGTTCATGGTTGATTTATTTGGTCAGGAGTTGAGGCCTACTATCATTCATTGTGACAATCAGAGTTGCATCAGGCTCTCTAAGAATCAAGTGTTTCATGACAGGTCAAAACGCATTGAGATCAGATACCACTTCATCAGAGATTATGTTCAGAGAGGAGTTGTTGAGCTACAGTACATTTCTACAGATGAGCAGGTGGCAGATATTCTCACGAAGTCTTTGGGAAGAGGAAAGCACATACATTTCAAAGACAAGATGGGAGTGGTGAAAACACCTTCCTCGATAAGAGGGAGTGTTGATTTTTACCTAGGAAAGTGTTTGTTCACTCATGCCTTGGGGTGGACATGAACACTTTAAATGTGATCCCTAGCCTTTTATAAAGTGAGATTGACTTTATTGATATAAAGTCACTTTATAAATGAAATGTGAGTAATAAAGTCTTAAGTGATTTTAATGAGATTATTAAAGTGGGTGTGTAATGATGTCTCACATTTAATATTTAAAAAGTCATTAATTGTTTTTTAATGAGAAAAATGTGAGATGTGATCTTGGCCCTAGGATCTCATCTAATCTCATCCATTTGATTTGAGGAGGAAGTTACTCACACAAAAAGGGAGAGGAAAAGGCAAATTGAGAATCAATTGTTCACTCTCAAAAGAGATTTTTGAGAGAAAGAGAGAGGATGAGAAAACCAAAGAGAAACCCTTGCAAAAATTTTCTAGAACCAAGAAGAAGAGAGTGCACGAATTTCGAGACAACCTTACCAGCAAAGTAGCACAAATCCCTAGGCAGTCGTACAACAATTAATGCAGTGACCGTACAACATTTAATGCAGGCCGTACAGTCTATACAGCACGATTTTCGAAGAGAGAGAGAAGGCACAGATTTCGAAGCTGAGTTTGCACAGAAATCAAGGCAGTCGTACAACATTTATTGTTGTATGTACAGTGACCGTACAATAGGGATTTCGAGACTAGGTTTTGCACATAAATCGAGGCAGTCGTACAATCACACATGTGGCGTAATTTTCTTGGGTTCCATATAGCAGATTTTTTGGGTGTTTGGTGGCACCTTTTTCGAGATGAAAAAGAGAAGTACTGTTGTAATTTGTTGATTTATTTGTCTCTGAAGAAATAATAAAATCACTCTGCAAACAGCTTTTCCCTTCAGGGTTTTTCCTGGGTCAATTTGACCAAAAATTTGAGTGTTAAAATTTCATGTGCGCGGCTGAAATTAAATTGCTGAGTAAGATATTAGGGCTTCCTTTAACTTTTAGAATTCAAAAGAAAGAGAAAACCTCATGTGTTTTATGTTTTTAGTAAAAAATTATTAAATTTTTATGTATATGCTAACCTTGGAGTTTGGGCATTAAACAATGAAAAACTGAAACTGGAACCGGGTTGGGGTTTTGGAAAATTTTCAGTCCATAGTAAAAGCTTGGCTTAGAAAGGTTTTGTCTCATCTAGCAAGTGCTTCAAGGGTTTCTTCAAAGTTGGACTTCCATCAATGGCACCAAGGACCCAAAGGGTGAGGGTAACAATACCACATTGTTTAGGGCTGCTTCAACAAGATAAAATCAAGAACTTCAAAAGGAATGTCAAGTCAAACTATCACCAAGCAACAAGTATGCCATATCAAGACTACAAGCTTTAAGTTGTCATATGCAAGGGCATCATATGCAAGGGCTTTAAGTTGTATTGCATACTTTCCTTGTGTCAAGAAGATCTCACCTGGCTTTTTCCAAATTTCTAAGCCAAGGAAATAATCCATCAATCCGAGATCTTTCATCTCGAATTCAGAGGTAAGCTCCCTCTTACATTGGTCTATCAACTGTTCGTCACCTGTAAGAAACAAGTCATCTACATATAGAACAAGTATCAAGACATGATTATGAACAACTTTAAAGTACAAGTTAGAATCAGCTGTACTTTTGGAAAACACCAAGCTATGGAGAAATCCATCCATCTTGGCATACCAGACTCTTGGAGCCTGTTTCAGTCCATACAAGCCTTTCTTCAGTTTACATACATGGGTATTCTTCCCATGAGTCACAAAGCCTTCAGGTTGTTCAATATAAACTTCTTCCTTAAATCTTTCCATTGAGAAAGGTTGTCTTTACATCCATTTAATCTAACTTCCATCCGAATACTACAACAAGAGAAATGATGGTTCTGATGGTAGTATACCTAGCAACAGGAGCAAATGTCTCGTCATAGTCAATGCCTTCTTTCTGAGTGAAGCCACAAGCTACGAATCTAGCTTTATATTTCTCCACACTGCCATCAGCAACATGCTTGATTTTATAAAGCCATCTGGAAGTCACAACTGACTTCCCTGTTGGTCTAAGAACAATTTCCCAAACATCATTCTTCATGATTGACTTGTACTCTTCAATCATGGCATCAACCCATACATGTTTACTTACTGCTTCTTCATATGATGAAGGTTCAGAATTGATAAGCTGACTCACAAGACCGGAGTACTTATGTGGTCTTATACTTTCTCTGAAAGTCTCGAAAGGAGCTTTATGCTTCTCGCCTTCTTACACCGTCTCTCGGTACCAAGCAGGTCTCCTTTTGGAAGGAGGAACTTCAAGTAGTTCTTCTAGTGAACTTTCAGTGTTCTCAGGAACATCTGGAATTTGATCATCAAATTCCTCTTCCTCCCTCTGAATTTCTGAATCTGGAAACTCAAGTGGAGCAACTACATCTTCCGGTGAAAGATCTAGTGTTTTACGAAACACAACTTCCTCATGGAAGATCACATCTCTGTTGACCTCAATGTGCCTTTGTCCAGGTATGTATATTCGATAAGCCTTCGAGCAATCACTGTACCCAACAAAGATACCTTTCTTCCCGGAGGGCTCTAGCTTAGCCCTCTTCTCTTTTCGTACATGGAAATATACAGGAGTACCAAATATCCTCATGTGATCAACTGCAGCCTACAGGTTTCTTCTTGGTGAAGACTTCTTCTGGAGACTTCTCCCCCAAGATAGCATGTGGGCTTCTGTTCTGAATGTACACTGCAGTTCCGATAGCTTCAGCCCATAAAGACAAAGGAAGATCTAGATCAGTGATCATGGCTTTAGCAGCCTCACAGATTGTTCTATTCTTCCTTTCTGCAACCCCATTTTGTCGTGGGTTGTAAGGCACTGTCAGCTCTTTCTTGATTCCTGCTTCTCGATAAAAATCATCAAACTCATTAGATTCATACTCACCTCCGTTATCCGATCTCAAGATACAAATGTGTCTGCCTGTCTGATTTTCAATCAGTGTCTTGAACTCTTTGAACTTGTCAAAGGTTTCACTCTTGGCTTTGAGGAAGTAAATCCAAGACTTCCGAGAGTAGTCATCAATAAACAAGACATAATATAAACACCCACTCAAGGAGGGTGAAGACATTTGTGGGCCACTTAGTCCGAGACCATGGTGAAGACTCAACCCAGTGTTGAGTGACATTCTGTTGAATGATAGATATCTGGTCTGGGACCATGATATAGACCCAGCTCTGCCTTGGGTAGACTCAACCCAGTGTTGAGTGACCATTTTGTTGAACCAATCTAAAAGAGAGTACCACTTGCTTCTGGGAAAGGATTTCTTAGTGTTCTTACCTAGAGCACATCCTTTGCAGATTCCTTCATGTTTAGGAGAAACTTTTGGCATACATGTGACCATTGTCTGCAATTCTGGGAGAGCTGTGTAGTGAAGGTGTCCAAACCTTCTATGCCAAAGTTCACAAGGATCAACTGTGTGATGTACCAAAGCATGGGAGGAGTCTTTGGAAGCCTTGTAGAGGCCTCCCTCTCAAACCCCAATCTGTACTGCTGAGTTTAGATCTGTGTCTTTTGCCCATAAATAGACCTTCTTGTCCATGAAGAGGACTCTGTAGCTCTTGTCTTCTAAACCAGCAACAGATAAAAGATTCTTCTTTAAACCAGGAACATAAAGAATATCATCAATATGAAGAACCGTACCTGAGTCAAGTTGAAGTGAAATTGAGTCATCTCCAAGTTCTACCTGAGTGGTGAACTTCTTCTTTCTGTAACTGGTGAGGGTTCCACGGTTACCTGTCATGTACCTGGAGGCACCACTGTCCACCAACAAAGAAGTGGAGCAAGCTGAGAAAGAACCAGTTAGAGCAGAAATCAAGTAGTACTCTCTTTTAGGCTCATCAGTTTTATTAGCCTTGGTTTTCTTCTTCTTCTTTGGTTCTTCATCTTCTTCTTCCTCTGCTTCTGCAGCAGATGCTTGAAACCTTCTCTTGGGTTTCTTCTTGTTATACCTGCAGTCTCTAGGATAATGTCCAAACTTGTGGCAACTATAACATTCAATTTTAGACATGTCAAAAAACTTACCCTGAGGTTTCTTTCCCTTCTTTTGCTGAGGGAAAGGCTTCTTGAATTTCTTTGTCTTTGTTGCAAGTGCAAGGTTGTCCTCCTTGGTTACCTTGCCAGAGTTCCTTCCTGCTTCTTCTATGCAATCATTCCAAAGCCTTTCAAAGGTTGGTTGGTTCTCTCATCCACAGATGGATTCCATGAAAGTTTCCCAAGAGCTTGGGAGACCATCAACCACTGTTTGCACAAGGTCATCATCATCAACAATAATACCAATAGCAATGAGTTGATCTCTTACCTCTGCAATCTTTGTAAAGAAGGAACCAACGCTTCCATCTTTGTTCAGCTTCAAAGTTCGTAGCCTCTTCTTCAAGACTCTCTTATGACTGGGAGCCTTCTTTTCATATAGGTTGACCAAAGTATCATAGCATTCTTTAGCAGTCTTCAAAGATGTGATGTTGGGAATCACCGACTCTCTGACATAATCATAGATGATTCTTCTATCCCTACCTTGCTTCCTCTTGTAAGCAAGCCTACCAGCATTTGTTGTTGGCTCTTCTGTGACATTAAGAACAATGTCATCCAAGTAGTTTCATCTAGAATGGTTGTTAGTCTAGCCTTCCAGGAATTGAAATTGGCTGAACCATAGAGCTTCTCTTCCCGTTTGAAACCATTGATGGCCATCTCTGCCACTGAGTCAAATGTTAGATATGCAAATCTTATACCAAGATCTAGTGAGAAACGACAGCAGTGTCCCTTTATTGTGTTTTCACATGCTAAGCTTTAATACCATGTTGAAATTTAGCATTAGCATAAATATTTAAAATTTGCAGATGAACTTAAACAGATAACAAGTGCAGTAAAATAACATTCATCACATCAGCACAATGGACACGAGTTTTTCACTAGGGAAACCTTCAAAGGACAAAAACCTCAAAAAGCATTAGTATCTCATCTTGTAAATGAGATGACTTAGGAAATTCTTCAAAAGTTCCCCAAACCCCAATCTGGGTTTAACCACAAATTTACAGTAAACTTTCTCAGTTTAACAGAACAAGGATTTCAAATCCTAGATCCACAAATTTTCAGATCTGCCCCGAAATAACAAAGACTGTCAAAAACCAATCATCTCAAAAAAATCTCAAATTTATCAGATCTGCCCAAAAAAATTAGGGCTTGCTCGGAAACCAAAAATTGACTACCCAAAATTTGAAACAGTTGACCAGAATTAACTTCTTACCTGCCCAAATTTTACTAGTTTCCCGGATCTCTGTCAGTGTTTGTCTGCTGCCAAGAAAAGCTTGCCTCTGCCCGTCCGTATGGATCTGTTGTTCTCTGTTTGGCTGCCCGAAAAAAATGGGTTATCTGCCCAAGGGGCAGATCTACTGCAGTGGGAAGTTAGGGTCTTCCCGAGACCCTAGGGCCAACCCAAATGGGCTTTTTGGGTGGCCAACCCAAATGAGCTTTTTGGGTGGCCTGTATGGCAGCCCGAGTATGCTGCTGTAGCATCCTGTGGCCCCTACAAGGCTGCCAAGTGCTGCTGTAGCAGCCCGTGGCTTGTAAGGTAGTCCAGGTATGTTGCAGGCTTCTTCTTTTCGTGGGCTGTCCAGAAAAGAAAGGAGTCTGCCCACGAAAAGAAGAAGCCTGCCCAAAACAAAAAAAACAGCTACCCAAAAGATAAAGTTTGTTCTGGATCTGAATGGGGTTGTCTTGATATTGCTGAAGATGAAATTATTGATAAAACCCTAGCTAAGGGTTTGCTAAGAATGGATGCCCTAGCTGAGGCAAAACATAAGAACAATCTTCTTCAGTCATAGCAGCTTCACCTGTGAGAGCAAAATTGTGTAATAATGAGAAGACTTGATCTTCTTTTATAGCCTTTAGTCACCTGTAAGTGGACCAAAATTAGAAAAGATAAAATAATAATATTTTAATATTTTCCTAATTTCACTTTTACCTTCTTACCAAAAAAATTCTTTTATTTATTTTTTACTTTTACCAAAAGTCCTTTTCCTGTGGTCCAAAAGTCCTTATTTATTTTTTACTTTTGACTTTAGCCTTTTTCCAAGTGCCCCTATCATTACCTGTGGTCTTTTTTATTCCAAAAGTACATCATCATAAACCAAGAGAGTTACTAATGCTTTTATCTCACACTCTAGATCTGGTACTAAGGTAACTTAACCAAGGGTAGCTAATCCTTGGAGAAGTACACAAAACCCATAAATCAAGGGTCAGAGTGCCACACATGCCTAGACCCAGTCTAGGGCTTACAGTGCCTTCTTGGTAACATACCAAGTGCCTCGATTCTCCAAGAGAATGGTTACTCAGAACCAATGTTTTAAAACTCGGACTCGGACTCGGAATCGGCCGAGGGTCAACTCGGACTCGGACTCGGACTCGGCAATGACTCGGCAATGACTCGGGTGGTTTGATTTTAATGACTCGGTTTATTAAAAAACATATAAAATATTTCAATTTTAAAGAAAAAATATATTTTAAAGATTATAATCCATCATTCCAAAGCATTAGAGACAAAATTATGGGCACTTAATAAATCAGCCCTAAAAACTTTATATTTCTCACATATTTCCTAATGTTTCATGCTAGAATTGATTT
>LPNX010143409.1:352494-430748 GCA_001517045.1 Pseudotsuga menziesii | reverse complement strand
CCGGTCACCCGAGCCGGTTTAAAGGCCGGTTTGACTCGGCCGACGGTTGACTCGGTTGACTCGGGCCGAGTCCGAGCCGACTCGGCCGAGTTTAAAAACACTGCTCAGAACTAAGCTGAGTCTACCAGTACTAGACTGATCCACATCGTGATCCCGGACCAAATGTTTACCATTCAACAGAATGGTCACTCAACACTGGGTTGAGTCTACCCAGGACAGAGTTGGGTCTATATCATGGTCCCAGACCAGATATCTACCATTCAACAGAATGGTCACTCAATACTAGGTTGAGTCTTCACTGTGGTCCCGGACCAGGTGACCCCATTCTCCTAAGAGAATGGCTCTTGATGCTGCTCAGAAAAATCAACAATTAGGAGCTAAAATTTGATGGAGCTCCCTTATATTATGATGACTGGTGATTGATTAAGACATGAGTTATTGGCTTCCTATTTTGATTGTAAGGTTCATTCCTTTATTTGTTCTGATATTACATAAAAAGAAAAGAAAAATCAATTTAATATAAAGGTCAAAACATTTTATTTAGGAGTAAATCAACGTGCAGAGGCTTCTCCCTCTTAAAATTATGTGTTTATTTATGTTTTGTTTGCCTTTCTCTAATAAACCAATTGCAGATTTGGATCAATAACTCAGGAATATTTCAGCACCTTTATGTTATATTGATGAGTGGTACCATTTAGGGCCATCCAAGATTAATTTATACCTTAGTTTCCAGCAAGCACTTGAGATAGAATATTATAAACTAATTCTTTTTTTCTTTTGAGTGTACATTAATAGAAATGGAGAATGTAACAAACAGCCCTTTATCCATTATTGGCTGAAGGTGGAAAACAACCCTCTCATCCACATTAACTTCAATGAAGTAGTGGTGATGTGACAAACTTAGTCCCTCCCTCATGACTCCATTATCCTGTGAGAGATAGGCACTGGTTTTCTCCATCTCTTCTCTCCTAGTTATAGCCTTTTCGCTCTCTTATAATTTTTTTGTTTCCCATTCCCATCTTTTCATATACTACAACCACATTTATTTTGATAAGCCCTACTCTCATTGTGTCACCTTGAACATTAAGGCCATAGACTTAGCAATCTTACCATTATGTAGGGAGAGCCAACCTAAAGTTGGAGAGGGTGTATTAAGGCGACAGTGAGTAGCCCCTCTTAGTTCCCCTTCAGTTAGCATTGTAACACTACCCAAAGAAACCGAGTTGCTCTTCTTTCTCTGGAAAATTGTTGGAAAGGCTTTTTACAGGTCCAAGCTTCCATCTTTGTCTTCATTGGCTGTAGCTCAGATTGATGTGTTACACAACCAACTCAAATCTGCGTCTGTACCTTCTTTGCTTGGACTGTTTTCAATGTTGTCTGGGTAGTTTGAGCTGAGACATAGGTTAAGGTGCCATTATTTTTTGGCCCCTTCAACCTAATATGTAATCAGGGCTGAAATAAAGTATTTATGTGACTGTTATTCAATCAATGAAGACTTTTGGGTTGTTCTGTTTTCAACTTTGATTGCACGGCACGGCTGTAAAATTGAGTTAGAAATGAAGTGATTTATGAGTACTTCATGGTGTTTGGCCTTCAAATCTGGTTGATAGCTGCTGATAAGATTTGCTGTAGCAGCTTTATCATGCATTCTCCATATGGTTCAAGGTTCTCCTTTTTAACCTTACTCTATTGCCCAAAGGATAAGGCACTTTGTCCTTTCAATTTCACCATTTTTATATCATAAAATCCTAAAAAGAAGACCATTTCATTAACCTGATTTTTATATCTGCAATCAAGAACAGGTGTGTGATCTTACTTAGGGGTTCTCAACTTGTGCTGGACAAGAACCAGCCTTAAGAGTGAGGAACAACTGCTGTGATGACAGTGGGCAGCATTCCTGAGTTGCCCCAACCTTGTATTTTGTTCAGGGACATGGATATTTGAAGGGCAGGTTTACAAGGTAACAAATTGGTGCCATTGCCAGGGACAAATTCTAGTTTCCGGAATCAAAAGAATATGCTTCAGCACCTTGATGAGAAGAAATGAATTGGTGTCTCTTCTAGCAACTCCACAAAGAAGGTATCCTACAAGGGGTTCCTCATAGAATCTTATTCCACCATTTCAAGAACTATAAATATTTTTCAGGAAAACACATGTGGATAATTGAGCCCAGAGTATGCAAGATCTAGGCACAATCTACAGTTTCTTGCTGATTTAGTGATTCAAACTGGCCAAATTTGCATTTTCACTTCAAATTTATGCATCATTTCCCTGGGTTAAAGACTGAGTTCTCCTTAGTTTTCTTGCTCATTTTATTACTGCTAAATCATTGGAACAGCAAGCTTAAATTTCTGGAAAATTTCATTTGGTTAATAATTAACTTTTACTTGTCAAATTGCTCTTAACTACTGACTAGTGGTTCAATTTTGGAATTTTCTGAGCTTCTTGCTTCATTGGATGTCTTATAACAGCAAGCTGCAAGATAACTTAAGAGTTATTTGGTTAATGTTAGTTCAATGGTTAAATAACTACACTTCTAAATTCTGGACACGATGACACAGGACACGCTGCCCCATATGGACGTGTCCGGTATCTTAGATCATAGCTGATTGAATCAAGGATCACTTGATTCCTCAAGTATCCTCTAAGGATACACCTAAGGAAATGTTTGATGACCTATCAGGAATGTATGAAAGAAGAAACATCAACCTGAAGATGAACTTGAGAGCCCAACTCAAAAGTACAAAGATGAGCAAGGGTGAATCTAACAATGAATACTTCACAAGGATCTCTCAATTCAAAGAACAACTAGAAGCAATTGAAGACAAGATTGATGAAATTGAACTAGTAATGACCGCTCTCAATGGTCTTACTAGACCATGGGACTCTTTCATCCAAACAATCTGTGCAAGGAAGGAAACCCTAAAATTTAATATCCTATGAGAAGAATGTGTTCAAGAAGAAGCTAGAGTAGCTAACCGAGAAGCACTACTTAGAGATGATGACCATGCTCTAGCAACTCATACCAGAAGAAGAAAAGGAAATCATCATTTCAAGAAGGAAACTCATAAGGGGTCTTATCCTCCTAAAGAGTTTCAAAAGAATAAAAAGGGAGATTACAAGCAGAAAGATTTCTCCTCTTATCAATGTTCATTGTGATAAGATAGGACACATTGCTAGAAATTGTCCGACAAAGAAAGAAGAATATAAGAGGAAGAATAACAAAAGACATCATTCTAACTTAGCAGCAGAAGAAGAAGAAGAACCTCCCAGGAAGTTAGCAAAAGAAGAAGTTGAAGATTATGTTCTCTAGAATATGTGTCTGTCATTAGAGGGTGACCTGTATATACTATAAACTGAGAGGTCACTCAAAAGCAGCCTTGATCCATGCTTCTACAAGACCGTAGAAGGCTCACTCACACAAAACTATAAAATCCCTACCACGTGAGCAAGGTAGTCATAGGTCTACTAAACCTAAAGTTTGATCATAAAGGATGCAACCTTTGATGAAGATACAAGTAGAGAAAGTGTCAACTTGAAGATAGAGGATGCAACCTTTGATGATGATATGTTGGAGCCCCAAGAAGCTCCCCACATGATATCTCCCACAAGAGAAATCCAGCTTGGGCCCGTGAGATTATTCAAGAAGCAAAAAAGTATGGTGCTCCAGAAGGCTCCACAACACAAAGCAAGAAGCCAAAGCCATTTCCTAGTTATGTGGTTTTGATGTGTGATCTTGTAGACAAAGAACCTGCTTGTTTTGAAGCAGCAGTTCAAAAGTAAGAATGGGTAAAAGCAATGACGAAAGAATACCAATCCATAATGAAGAATGATGTGTGGGAAGTAGTTCCCAAACTAGCAGGTAAAAGTGTGGTGTCTTCCAAATGGATCTACAAGATAAAACATACCATTGATGGAAGTATCAAGAAGTACAAAGCCAGATTTGTGGCCCGAGGATTCTCTCAAAAGGAAGGAATCAATTATGAAGAGACATTTGCTCCTGTAGCAAGGTACACTTCTATCAGAACCATCATGGCACTAGCAGCCAAGACAGAATGGAAGTTGCACCAGATGGATGTGAAAACAGTCTTCCTCAATGGTTTTATTGAAGAAGAAGTGTACATAGAACAGCCACAAGGTCTTGAAGACAAAGACAGAAGGACACATGTCTGTATACTGAAAAAGGCTCTGTACGGATTGAAGCAAGCTCCAAGAACTCGGTATGAAAGAATCGATAGTTTTCTGACGAGCTTAGGCTTTACCAAAAAGTAAGGTTGATCCTAACCTTTACTTCAAGGTTATGGATGATAAACCTGTCATATTATTGTTGTATGTGGATGATTTATTCCTGACAGGTAATGAGAAGCAAATCTCAGAGTGTAAGAAGAAGCTCGTTGTGGAATTCAAGATGAAAGACCTTGGTTTGATGAATTATTTTCTGGGGCTTGAAGTATGGTAGAGCCCAGAAGGAATCTTCCTTAACCAAGGGAAGTATGCAATGGAAATCCTAAAAAAAATGGACATGTAAAGCCATGGCCACACCCATGGATAAACACTTGAAGTTGTTGGTTGATGCTTCATCAAAATTAGTGGATGTGACACTACACTACAGACAAATCAATGGTCCATTGATGTATCTGACGAATACCCGACCAGATATATGCTTTGTTGTGAACACTTTGAGTCAGTATCTGGTTGAGCCCGGACATGTTCACTTGGTAGCTGCAAAGCATGTGATGAGGTACCTAAAAGGTACGACAGACTATGGTCTCAGTTATACTAGAGATCATGACTTCAGACTATATGGATATACAAATTCAGATTGGGTTGGAAGTGTCTCAGATAGAAAGAGCACTTCAGGGGTATGTTTCAGTCTAGGGTCAGCCATGATCTCATGAATAAGCAGGAAGCAATCCAGTGTTGCTCTCAGCACTGCAGAAGCGGAATATATTGCATCTTGTTCCACCAGTTGTGAAGCCATATGGCTTCGGAAGTTGTTATCAGATCTATTCGATCTGGAGATGGATGCTATTGTGATTCTATGTGATAACCAAAGCTGCATGAAGATGACAAAGAACCCTGTGTTCCATGATAAGACGAAGCACATAGAAATTCGGTACTTCTACATTCGTGACATGGTGCAGAAGGGAGCTATAAAGCTCCAATATGTGAGCACAGATGAGCAAGTTGCAGATGTGTTAACTAAGCCTTTGTCTCGTGTGAAGTTTGAACACTTCCGAGACAAGCTTGGTGGTGTCCGTAAGGACTTCCCTCGAAGGGGGGAGTAGTATTGATACTATGGAATCTTGATCACAACAGGTAGCTCAGTTGGGATTGATCATCCTTAGACTTGATCCCGTAATTCTGAAAGAAAGGATCGTCTTAAATATTGATCTTGATGGACTTGATCCCATGATTCCGAAAGGATTGATCATCCAAGATGTTGATGTTGGGATTGATCATCCAAGATGTTGATGTTGGGATTGATCATCCTTAGACTTGATCCCGTAATTCCGAAAGGAATGATCGTCTTAAATATTGATCTTGATGGACTTGATCTTGTAATTCCGAAAGGAAGGATCATCTTAAATATTGATCTTGATGGACTTGATCCTGTAATTCCAAAAGGAAGGATCGTCCAAGATGTTGATGTTGGGATTAATCATCCTTAGACTTGATCCCGTAATTCCGAAAGGAAGGATCGTCTTAAATGTTGATCTTGATGGACTTGATCCTATAATTACGAAGGGAAGGATCATCTTAAATGTTGATGTTGAACAGCTAATCATCCTTAGAATTGATCTCGTAATTCCGAAAGGAAGGATTCTCTTAAATGTTGATGTGGATAGACTTGATCTCGTAATTCCGAAAGGAAGGATCCTCCAATATGTTGGGACTAATCATCCTTAGACTTGATCCCGTAATTCCGAAAAGAATGATCGTCTTAAATACTGATATTTGTAAAACTAAAAGGAATGAAATCTATGGATGTCTTCAGAGAAAGGTAGAGGTGGTTTATGGAGATAATTTTGTGAAACACTAAGTTTATGGAGATAACCTATATGCTTTCATTAAAGACTTACATTGAACATTGAAGAACATAAAATGGACAATCTGCAGACTGTGAATAATGTTAAAGATTTTCTAGGACATTTTGAGTATTGAAAAAGATTCTTTAATAAATTTGTTGGGCCCATTCACCCAATGAATTATTGATAAGGAAGCATCTTCTGTTCTAATTGGGATAAATCCAGCAAGAAGCAATCAAACATGTAGATATCTGTAGAACCATAGAATAGCGAGCCAGGCCACATGAGAAATTATATTGCAAGGATAATGAGAATGAACATCAAGTAGTGTGGACTTTTGCCTCATGGGAGGTTTGGTGTTGGACATGTTTGGTATAGGACATTAATATAATTGTAATCTTTCTTTCTTAAAGAATTTTCTTACTATGATTAAGTAAGTAACATCAAAAGTCTCACAAGGTCTAGGTTTTGATACCATGTCTCCAATGAGACCTAATAGGAAAAGCCTATTGTTAACACACCACCTAATAATATTGTGCTTAAAAACTTAATTGAGCACCATGCCATCCTCATACACAGAAGCATAATGGCATCAAATATCCCATGTTATGTGTTGCTCTACAAATATGGGCCAATAATAATTTAGTAGGAAACTTGTAATCTGCTACATTTTTAACCATGAAATTCATGAAATATAATCAAAACAAAATATTCAGAAAAAATTGAACAATAATAGCAAGTTCGAAACTTAAAAAGCTGACAGGTTAGAATTCAAAACATTGAAGATACCTTGAAATATGCTGCTTCACATGCTTCTTGAGTCTCAAATTCTACAAGAGATAGAAAGCAACAAAAAATGAGAAAGACTTCACTCTTTCATTGTAACTAATACTTATTTAGTGAAAATCAAGTAAGTGAAAAATGAAAATAACATTATTTCTTATATAAGCCATAGTTTTACTTGTACAATTGCATATGACATAAACACTTCCCTCGCCTATGTAAGATAAACTATTTAAAGTAGATATACTCAAGAGATTACAAAAGGCATGTAAGTCAATAAAAATTCTCAATGACATAATAGTCAAGTAAAGTATTGGAAAATGAGCAACATGAATAACCTGAAATCAATCATGCCTTATCAAAATAAGTTAGGCTCGCTGATAAAGCCTTTTGTGTGGGAAAATGTTGGCTTGTTTCTCATATGTCTTCAAGTAACAATCAGTCAAGCAGTATATCCTATTGAACCACAATTTCTAACTTCAAGAAACTCATAACATCACCCTTGTCAATGTTTTCCAACATTTTAAGGCCTTTACTAGGACACCCTGATCAAAGTCAACAAGGACCCAGAAACATAGTTAAAGCAATAATTCGATATAGATTCTATGAAGAGGCAATAACATGAAATAAGGAATGCAAGCAAGAGTTATCAAGATGGTTTTATTTTGATTCTAATCATATCTCCTTATAAACAATGACCAACAACCAAGAAGGATACCAAAGGCTAAAACCGTAAAACATCAAGAGATAAAATGATGTTAAAAAGAAGAGAGGTACAATAAATCCGCTATTCAACCATTGGAATAACTATTAGAATATTGTTGTAAAAGACAAAAGAAGTACTGGAATATTGTTGTCAAAGACAAAAGAATGAGATGTTCAAGAATACAAGTGATGAACAGATGAAGAATAACGACGGTGGATTTCAGGAAAAAAGATGTGTCAAGGATCACCAACCAACAAAGGAAGTTGACAATGTCAATCTTGAGATCAATTGCAAGATTCAACCAGCAATGCTTTGGTTGGGATCATAATATAATTTGTCATCTATTTTGGTGCATTGGGTAGAAATTAGGGTCATAAAACGTCGAAAACCTTCAGAAGCCATTGTGAGGCATTGAAAGGTATGTAGGGGGCAGTTTCCATATTCTACACAGCAAGACTTTTCCAACGGTGCAAGAATCGCCTCAATTGGAGCTCATATCTAAAAGCTATACTTCCCACAAGTTGACAAACTTTGTTGACCACCCTAGAACAAGTGGATGCCACGTCAACCCCATTAATCCAAACAGTGGGGCTAGCCACGTGTGGTATTTCACAAATATTCTTGAAGGTACAAACTTTATTAATAATTGAGGGTTAAGCAAATTTTATAAAAAAAAACACAAACCCTAGACGACTATTAGGCTATGTTAAATATTGGACCGTTGGGAGAAGAAGGGGTTCCATCTTGAGCATGGTACTTGTTCCACAGCTAAGCAAAAATATTAAGAGTGGTATTTTGAGGGCATAACAGAGGAGAGTGAGATTCTATAGGAGTCATTGAGGCCACGGTGTCTAAAGGCCCATTCCTTTGTACATGCATTTTGACAAGTACAACAAAGAGAGAGCAGAGCATAGGCATCACCATCTAGCTGGGTTTTCTCTCGTATTCGGTTTCCCAAGATAAATCTTATCTTCATTGTTCGGATGGTGTGTTTATGTGCATGTTCTTTCATTTATGTTAGTTTGCATAATCTAAGATTTATTCTAGAGGATGTAAAGAGATCTGTTGTGACAAATTGGTCCAGAAGAATATCCATGGCGGTTTACAGATCATATTGGTAGCTGAGCAGTTTTCTTTGGGTTTTTGTGGGAAATTGAGGGATTTAGGAGTTGGTGGATTAAAGACAAAGTCTTCAAACCCAAGGCATAGTGGATGAGTCTAGTTAAGAATCGGGGGGTGAATATGAAGAGCAATTTACAGATATGGAAATACAAGTCGCAGATATCTATCGCAATATGTCACTCCGCATGGCGGCTCTAGAGAGCAAGTACCTTTTGATGCTTTTGGAGGCTCTAACTCAAAGATCGGATTAAAGGGGAAATCAAGAGATAAAGGTGACCCAAAAGAGGAGCCAAAGAAAATGCCCAAGAAAGAGAATCCAAGTTCCAATGCCACTACCCCTTCCCAGTCTTTATTTAAAATAGAAGCGAAAGTGGATGTCAAGCCTTATTAAGGTTAGCTCCATGCTTTAAAGTTGAATCATTGGTTGTAGCGATTAGAGGTTTATTTTAGTATCCATCAAATAGATGAGGGGCAAAAGGTTTCATTTGTTCGACTAGAATTAAGGGGCCATGCATTATCTTAGTGGGAAATCCACATAGAGACACTAAGGATGGAGGGTGATCCACTAGTAACTAAGTGGGAGGATTTCAAAACCCTCATTAGGTCCCAATTCTACCCTATCGCATATGCAAAGGACCAATGGATCCATTGTCATTACTTCAGGCAAAGGCAAGGACATAGAGTGCAAGAGTATACCATCAAATTCAGAAAGATGCCTATCATGTTGGGTATCTCACCCAAGAATCGACCTCTACAATCACCCTATTCTTCCTTTCTGCAACCCCATTTTGCTGGGGGTTGTAAGGAACAATGTACTCCTTGATTCCTGCCTCCCTGCAGAAATCACTGGAGTTTAAGGAGTTGTACTCAAAAATATCTGATCTCAAAGCCTTGATCCTTTTTCTAGTTAGGTTCTCAACTTGTGCCTTAAACTCTTGAAGCTTCCTCAGGACCTACTCAAATTCCTTGGACTTCATGAAGTAAATCCAAGCATTTTGAGAGTAATCATCAATGAAAATAACTTAATACCAGAATCCACCCAAGGAAGCAACTGTCATAGGTCCACACAAATCAGAATGCACTAAATCGAAGATTCCCTTGCACCTGTTGTCGATGCTTGGAAAAGAACCGTTGGCATTCTTGCCAAGTGTACAACCTCTGCAAATGCCATCATGTTCTACGCAGAGAATTGGAAGTCCTGTCACCATCGCCCTCAAGGATGTAAGAGCTCTATAGTGTAAGTGAGCAAGTCTTTTGTGCCACAGCTCACTCAAACTGATAGAATCATGCACCAGTGCCTGAACTGGTGGTACTGTAAATCTCTATAGGCCTTCCTCTTGAACACCAATCACATGGGTTGAATCCATACTAGAGTTCGTGTGCCATGCAAGAACTTCTCCATCAGAAAAGAAAACCTTGTATCCTTTGTCCTCCAAGGCAGAAATGGTGACAAGGTTCCTTTTCATTCCAGGTATATACAGTACATCACTCAAATGTAGAGGAACACCAGAGTCTAACTAGAAGGAAGTGGCCCCAATTCCCTTTACAGTATATTTGGAATCATCTCCAAGTATAACTCATAGATGAGACTCTTTCTCTACTAAATCTGTAAGATGATCTCTGTAACCTGTCATTTGTCTGGAAGCACCACTATCTACTCACTAAATTTCATTGCTGGTAGGAACAGTACCTGAGAGGGTTGAAATGGAGAAGTATTCTTCTCAAGCATCATCATTCTTTGGCTTCTTCTGAGGTGGCTCTTCATTAACATCAGTTGTTGAGGCTTGCAGTTTCCCCTCTTTCTTTGCTGAGGACAATATCTGGCATAATGGCCAAATTTATTGCAGCTATAGCACTGAATATGTGACAGATCTTTCTTTTTCTTCTCTGGAGTTGGATCTGATCTTCCAGCTCACCTTTTCTGCCAGTACCTCTCCCTCCTCCTCTTCCTCTTCCTCTTCTAGTATCAGCTGCAAGGGCTTGACTCTCTTCATGATGAGAACCGTGCAAGTTGCCTCTGGCTGCCAGTCCCATATCCTCCTGAAGTACAGTCAGCCCATAATTGTTCAAACTTGGGCAACTTGGATTGCCCACTGACACTCTCAATGAATGGCTCCCAAGATTGAGGAAGACCGTTGAGGGTTATCATGACAAGCTCTCTGTCTGCAACTATCTCGCCAATGGCACCCAATTGATCTCTTAGTTCAGAAACCTTCATAAAATAGGATGCAATTGAATCTGCTTTAGTCATTTTGACATTATTTTGCTGTCTCAAGGCAACAGCTCTGTTGGTATTACTATTCTCAAATAATTTCTTCAAGGCATCAAACATGGCCTTGGCTGTATTCAACTTGAAGATGTGGAGCACAGGGTGATCCTTTACGAAGTCCATCAAGATTTTTCTGGCCCTTCTATCATTTTTCTTCCACTGAGCTTTTTCCGTGGCATCTTTAGGCTCTGATGGAACATTTTCCACAAATGGCAGAAGATCATTTTCTTCTAAGGAGATGAGTACTCTAGACTTCCAAGAGTTTAAATTTGCAGTCCCATCAAGCTTATCTTCCACTTTGACACCTGTCAACAGTGGTTGCAAGCTGGATGTAATTTGTCTCTGGTAGAAAGATGAAGTGAGGCAACAGAATTCTTCTACTAAACTGTGAAATGACTTTCTGTTGAACTATGCAATGACTCTTCAGGTACCAAGCTATGATACCATGTTGAGTTTTATGGATCTATATGATTTCTTTGGAAAAAAAATCATAAACACAGTAAACTGAGGCAGAGATCACATATGAATATATTGCAGAAATAAATCACGACCACGAGAAGATAACCATGCACAAATACACAAGGCTTCTACCCCGGGAAACCCTTCTGCCCAAGGGAAGAAAACCCAGCTAACTTCACTATGACAATAAGATCAATTCAATGTAATTACATGAACATGAACAACCCAAAAATCTAGGGCAGACAGCTTACTAGCTGTAGCAAGAATTTAGCCCAGACTTTTTATATATATACAAAGTTCAAACCAAGAACAGATATTGAAGAACCAAGTAACAAGGCCAAGCTGAGGGTGCCGAGCTAAAGTAGGGCTGACCAAGCCGCAGGTAGGGCTGACAGAGCTGCAGTAGAGGGCTGACAGAGCTACAGTAGAGGGAGCCAAACTTCAAATGAGAGAACCGAGCTGAGTATGGAGGCCTGATCTATCACCAAGTAGAAGACTGAATTTCAGATGAGAAAGAACCCGATTGCCACACTTCAAATGAGATCATTCCTCTCTATTTATACATGTTTAAGTTGATTCTTCAACGTGACCCTTCATCAAGGCCGACCTCACAACCTCACAAACTTGATTTTGCTTGTAGGCTTATTCAATGTTCATTCTTTTTGTCTTGTCTTCTCCACGTCATAGGAAGGGTCTATCCTGACCAACACGTCAAGGCATCACATCCACATGAGCTCCTCCTCGTGGACAAGGCATCACGTCAACTCCACAAGAGAGGACAACACCCCAACCCATCAAGGAGACAACCACGTCAACTCCACATAAGAGGACCACATCAACTTCATATGAGAGGACCACATCAACTCCACAAGGGAGGACAACACGTCAACATGAGATAGCTCATGGACAAGGCGTTATTGACAACTCCATAGGAGGACCACCTCATGTCAACTCCACAAGGAGGACCAATATGGAGCATCTAGCAATCTCCCTGTCTCAGGGAGAGCCACTCCATTCTCTCCACCTCGTGGAGAATGTCTCAACAAAGCTGCAAACATCAACAAGGCCTTGCATGGGTGAATTGCTATTCTAGCTGCTACTAGCTTCCGGGACCAACTCTTGTGCATGGTGTGCATGTCTTCTTTATGTTATCACACAACTCCAATACAGTTATTCGGTATGTCCATGCATAGCTTTTGATCTTGATTACATTGTAGATCTGAGTATTTGTTATATCTGGGGCATGCAAGTTTATTATTATTCATGCAAACCTACTATTGGCTAAATTGTACATCAAACACTTGAATAAAATACCACATATCACAACATCAGAGTACAACGATTTGGTATATTACAACAGATTTGTAATTCAGTTATTGAGAACTTCCCATTTATCCAAGCTTTTTCAGTTGCATAAATTGACTTTAAAGATGTGTGAATCTTGAGATCTTTAGCAATTTCTTGAAGCTCTTCTTTGATGAGGCTATTAGAGGAGAAAACAGCAGCCTCTAGCCTTAAGTATCATCATACTTCTGTAAGATGTGATCATATTATGTTAATGAACTTTAATGTTAGATATTTGGCATGTGAATAACACATAACTAGTAAATTTAACGTTATCATCAGGTGCGTTCAAGCACAAAAACAGGAATATGGCACTATTAATAATGTATCTGAAGATGGTGTATTGGAGAGTGATACAACAGCCAATCTATCCGAAGATGGTGTATTGGAGAGAGTGGTACAACAGCCAATCTTGTGCTAGCATGATATACTGTACTGAAGTTTAATATCTGTAAAGTATTGTTCTCTCCACTCTCCGGTTTATCTTGATTGTGCTTATATTCATAAAAAACCAACAGCATGCTCAAATCGTCACCCCAACCTTGCCTAAAAAACTTCTGACTGACAGGACCAGCATCACTTCAGAGTTCAGACAATGTTAGCTTCAACTATCACCCTGCCAAGAGGCAATCAATCAACTCCCCATGCCAATATTCATCAAATAGGAAACAGCACCTTAGGTTTATATAATATAAACTCCTCTTATTATAAACCCTACTAAAAATTGTTTAAGACAACATGAAATCTATCTTAGCTTCTCTTGACATGCACATAAACATAAATTTCAACATGAAATAAAGAGGCAACCTTAGCATCTCAAGCTCTTTTATTTGATAAAAATAAACCCCATTAATATGTTCATTGAAAAAACAATGTTAGCCTGGCTAGTGATTCCAAAGCTAAGGTCAGCTATGGGCAATGGTATGTTATAAGTATAACCCTGCTGATGGGCCATAGTCTAGTCAAGATCAATGTCACAAGGTTCGGGTTCGTTTTCGGGTTCGGCGAGCTTCAAGTTCAATTTGGGTTCGAATTTTCAGATGGGGTTCGGATGGGGTTCGGCATAGGTTCGTCTATATACATTTTTCAAAAAAAAAAATATATATATATATATATATATATATATTTACACACCATTTAGAATTAGTATTGCTATAGCCTATATTATGAATTATAGCATAAATCATTTCAAAATAAATAAGGTTATAATGGATTCCGAGTATCGTATTGGCTCCTCAGTGGTAACAATAGGTCATATACCCAGAAGTTCATAGTGATACCCTGAATTCCGGAAAGTGTAATGTAAGACTCTAAGGAATGAAGTATAGAAGCCCGCCTATACAACATTATGTAAAGCCCGTAAAACAATGCTATCTGAAGCCCTTTCATAAATAATCCATCTGATCATAATCCAATGCTCAAAGTGTTCACCCACCCCAAGCCGGTAAAATCAAAGTAATCCTGAAGTAGTTAATCCAACAGGGCTGACTGGTTGGTTGTGTTCACTCACGACCGCACGGTTGGTAGCTGTAAAACTGAAATTTGTCAAATAGGTGCGGGTCCTCCCTAAAAGGCAATAAGGCACGCGCAGAAGAGAATGCAGCCAAATGCCACAGGGAAACTGAATGTTGCTAGGGAAAAAACGGAGGATAATATGGATCCAGACCGTAAGGAAAGGGGGCAACAAGCCGAGGATCCTGATCCATATAAGGGGAAGAGGAGGCAGCCAGAAGAGCCAGACCACAGTGGAGCCTGGACGATAGCTTGCAATCGAAGAAGATACTCAAACAGACCACGGCAGACGAACCACTAACCTGATGGAGCACGGTGGAGTTGCAGACTTGCAGTCGAGGGTTGAGGCTTGCAGTTGCTGCTCGGCGTCGTCGTGGTGGGAGCAGAGAAATGTCAACCCCGCTAGCAGTTGCATCTCGAGGAGGATTCAGCGTCGTCGCTCGCGGGATAGAAAAAACAGGTAGAAACCCCACTTGTAGTTGCAGCTCAGAGGATTCCACGTTGGCGCTCGCAGGAGATAAAAACCACAGAAAAAGTGAACCCATGCCCGATACCTAAAAATTGAGCCCGTGCTTATTTTTTTATGTTTAGGTTTGTTTTTATGAGGTTCGTCGAACCTGATAGACGAACCTCAACGAACCGGTTTGTTTTTCAGGTTCAGAATGAGGTTCGGCGAACCTCAACAAACTTTTTAAATTTTTTTAGGTTCGACGAAACACATAAATACTACCATCCGAGGAAAGGCTCTGCACGTACATCCACCAGCATGGTAGGACACACCTACTACCATCCGGGGAAAGGCTCTGCACTTACATCCACCGGCATGGTAGAACACACCTACTACCATCCAGGGAAATGCTCTGCACTTACATCCAACCATGGGAGGCCTAGCCTGCCACCATGTCTGTAAGACTTATCTGTATCTGCGTCTTCAGAACTCATCACTTCCCTTTGGAAGGAACCTAGATCTGAAGAACACCAAGCTTCTCTCTGAAGCACTCGAACTTCACTCTGGCTAATGGCTTGGTCAATACATCGGCTATCTACTCGTCCGTCGCAACATACTGGAGCTTCACTGCTCCTCTCTGCACCATATCCCTGATATAGTGATACTTGATCTCGATATGCTTCGACTTGTCATGGAACAACGGGTTCTCTAACAACTTTCACACAACTCTGGTTGTCGCAATATATACAAGTAGCATCCAACCGGAGATCAAACAAATCAGACAGTAGCTTCCTTAGCCACACTGCCTCACAACTAGCCGAACAAGCTGTAACATACTCTGCTTCAGCTGTACTCAATGCCACGCAGGACTGCTTCTTGCTAAACCAAGAGATCACACATGATCCCATACTGAAGTAGCACCCCGAAGTGCTCTTCCTATCAATGGCACTGCCTGCCCAATCCGAATCCACATAACCCTCCAGGTTAATCTTTTGATTCACCTCATACTTGAGCCCATAATCCACTGTACCCTTTAGGTACCTCAGAATATGCTTTGCAGCAATCAGGTGAACATGTCTCGGATCCGTCAGGAACTGGCTCAATGTGTTCACAGCAAAGAAAATATCTGGTCTCGTATTCGTCAGGTACATCAAGGACCCAATCATCTGACGATTCATCATGGCATCAACCGTCTCTGATGAAGCATCACTCAATAGCTTCAAATTCGATGCCATAGGTGTGGCCATGGCCTTGCAGTCCATCATCCCGAACCTATTCAGGATCTCCACTGCATACTTCCCTTGTCCAACGAAGATTCCATCTACACTCTACCACACCTCCATGCCTAAAAAGTAGTGCATCATACCCAAGTCCTTCATCTCGAACTCGGCAGCAAGTCTCCTTCCTACATCTTTAATGAGTTCCTCTTTTCCTGTCAGGAACAGGTCATCGATATATAACAGGAGCATCACTGGTCTTCCGCCTTCAACCTTGAAGTAAAGGTTGGAATCTGCTTTACTCTCAGTAAAGCCTAGAGCCATCAGTAAGATGTCCATCCTGTCGTACCATGTCGAACCTGAGGATCTTCTGCAGTCACTCCCTCTGAAGCAGAGCATCATTCTCCCTTTGCCTTTCGTACTCTATGTTTTGAAGCATTATGTAATGGAGTGACAAGTAGCTTCCTATGCTACTAATATTCTATGTATCCATCTAGGGTCACTGGATACCAAGATCCTCAATCTTGAACTTTGAAAAGTTCTTCTCCCACCTATCTGTGAGCTTGTCATCCTTTATAGGCTTTCATCTTCAATCTTGTACCAAAGGTTAAGATCTTCATCACTCTAGGTGATCTTCAAGCTCCTTATGTAACTGTATGTTCTATCCCATGGGTTCCTTCTGAGCTCGTACAAGGCCTTCTTTAATTTGCACACACAATTCTTCCTGTCATGTGTCTCAACTCCCAGTGGCTGCTCTACGTATACTTGACTCGTCACTAGTGCAAATGTCTCTTTGTAGTCTATGCCTTCTTTCTGTGAGAAGCCTCGTGCTACGAATCTTGCCTTGTATCCTACGATGTTGCCATCTACTGCATGCTAGATCTGGAAGACATTACGGACTTCCCTTCAGGTCTCAGAATGGCATCCTAGACATCATTCGTCTTAATCAATTGGTACTCTTTAATCATAGTCTCCTTCCATTTCTTCTTGGCTACTTCTTCATAGCTGGAAGGCTCTGCATCAATGATATCGGTCAACAGTTTCACATAACTAGAGTGTTTCTGAGGCCTCTTGCTTTCTTTGGAAGTCTCGTCATGTTATTCTTTATCTTGGATTATTATTCATATACTGTTCTCTTTATATTCTTCTGAAGCTCTTTCTTTCGCTATGGTGTCTTTGACCCGGGAATCTTTAGGTTCCTCTTCTGAACCATCGTTACTTGTTCTTTGGAATGATCTACAAGTCAAGTTCAGTTGCATGATTAGAAACATATCATAATTTCCAAAACATATTAATAGTGACAAATATATGTCACATAGCCATGCAACTATTTTAGCCAATGCTACAACATTCATTCATATCATGTATAAATACAATAACTTCTAGATGCATTCTACCCTAATGTTATTAAGAGTGTGTACTAGTCCTAATATGCCAGTAAAGAGGTTTCAATCTAGATAAGTAGTAATGGAATGTAGTACAACAGCATTGACGTCTTTCCCATCATGTGCAATTCAATAGTATAAATGCAAATACTCAAACATGCATAACACATCACCTGAATATAAACAAATGCATAACCAAACAATATCATAAAATGACAATTGAATACTTATCTTTATTTGTTTCATGGGTACACTCCTTCTTGAGCCTTCAGCTTCATCATCTTCTTCATTCATAATAGCATCATTTCTTATCCAAATGCTCTCAATTAACGACGAGATTTCTCATCGTTTCTCGCATGTCCCTGAAAAAGTAGAGTAGGTGCAAATTCCCCCAATTTGTGGTCTACCATACGATCTGTTACATAAATGGGTAAATGTTGTCTCCCATTATGAACAGCAATTGTATGACCGAATGCTAAGATGGATAAGAGGTTCTTCAAGAATTGAGTCCTTCATATTCCTCATCGCTTGGGGGATCTTCTTTGAATCATGAGAGCTTGATCTTCAGTTGCTCCCATCTTCTCCTCTTAATATGAGTAGAGCTTCTTCTTGTGTGCACTTCCAGAGTCTGTTGAAGGTAATCACTTCCTTCTGGCACACATTCCTTGAATGAATGAATCCCATGATCTTGGGAGGCCATTCAAGGTGGTTATAACAATATCTTATTCTTCTTCGATTGCTTCGTCATAGCATCGAACACTTCCTTTTGGTGTCTTCAAGGATGACACATGAGGGATGAGATGATCTTTAATAGAATCTGCAATGATTCTCTTGGCTCTAGCCTTAGCCTCATCTCGCTCTGGCTCTTGGAACTTCCTTACTGAAATACTGATCTAAGTCAATTTCTTCAAGGATCACGAAGGTCTTATACTTCCATACTCGAAAGTTTTCAGCTTCACCAGGCTTGTCATCAAGCTTGTGTGATTAGTCATTTTGAAATGTGAACCTCAAATGTAAATAGCAAAAATTTCGATCTTACCGATTTGAGGTATCCGTCCTGGTTCTGGAGCTCGCTAATCAAGGTTTGTGAAAGAAACCCTAATTTTCAAAACTTGGAATTTCAAACTTCTGATTGGATAGAAAGATGGGCCTTTTCAAGGTGAGTTGTCCAATATACTCCTTTTCTAAAAACATTGGAGGGAAGCTCCCAAAACAGGAAGCCCTAGTTTTCCAATTTCTTCTGCAGAAATGACTAATCTTGATTCTGTTGTATCTCCGAAGTTTCGGATCCTTAAAGTTTGAAACTTCTCACTGTGATAGCCTGATAAGTCTTCTCTCCAACCCCACAGGTTAGAGCAGAAATAGATTCTCCAAGTGGGACTTACGCTAAGTTTCCTAAGGTGACTATTTTGGGGACTGTTTAGCATAGCAAACTTACGGACTACCACGTGTCACTGTTTCACATTCTGGGTCTGAAAAACGTACCACCGAAACTACAGTCCGTGCCCTACCTAGAACATCTTGCGAAATTTCATTTGGACCTTCCTAGCCCGAGATATAGCAAATCTCCCTAGATCACATGTTTATGACTATATTTTGGAGGAGGCTAGAACCCTGATTTGAAGGAACCATATCTCCTTAAGTATAGTGAATCCGAGGCTGAAACTTTTACACAGTGTACAGCACGAATTTCTCTTTGGCATGTAAAAGTTTCAGCTTCTGATCCTTCTCCAATCTCGCGTTATAATGAAAGTGCTAGAATGACTAAATTCAATCTTCTAGGGTTTTCAGGCATGAAACCCTAATTTCCATTAGTTGCCATGCTGCACAGTGAAACTTCTATGATTCAAAAACTTCTACCACCAACAGATGCACCCTAGTGAGGCAAGTTAGCCTAGCCCTCCTTGCTTGATGATCTGTGGAGAGAACACCTTCAACTAGGAAGCCCTAGTTCCTGCAGCTGCACAGTGCCTTCTTTCAAAGAGACTCTGAAACCATGTTAGATTTTCTTAAGATCTGATTAGATTATCTAGGATCTTTATCTGAAAGAATAACAAGTAGAACAAAATGCATAAGATGTAAAAGATGCACTAGACACAGATTTTCATCGGGGAAACCATAAAAGAGAAAACCCTGCAAACTTCTTCAAAATAGGAAAATGATCAAAAGCGGTAATAAGAAATGTTCAGCAGCTATCTTTCTCTCCTCCTATAACTGTCTCTCTCTCTCCAACGCCTTAGAGAGTGTGTGAGGTGTGTATAAATGAGGGAGAGCACCTCCCTATTTATACCCTTTCAAGTCACTGACCAAATATAAGACTCGAGACTACATGCCATCTCACATGGTGCCCACTTCTCCTAGAGAGACCACAATTACATATTAAATGATGTTACACTGGGGACTATTGCCCCAACTTACAACAGGGGTTGTACCTCAAGGTCTAGACACAATATAGACATCGCGTAAACGGGTAACACACATCCTCGATGGAGGTACAGCAACATACAATGATAATATACATTAGAATATCTTCCTAAGTTACAAATACATCAACAGTAATTCTTTACAAAAACAATATTACACCATTTGACCAACCATTTTACCAAGTGCAAGTCACAGTCATCCAAAACAGAGTATGAGTATACACCAGCTCAAAGCAACATTTTCATCAATAAAGCTAAAACTGGTATTTATCATTTCAAAAGCATTGAAACACACATTTACACACATGCAAATATACCCTGAGCTCAATATATTTTGCAGAATCATAAACCCGATAATGAAACCTGTTTGTAAAGCGAGCCACAATGAAAAGGGAACAGCCACGTTCCATCTAACCGTAGATTAGGCACAGATATGCTCTATCCTCAATCACCCCCGAGCTAAACTATGCGTGCCGAGAGCGGAGACAGCTAACCTCAGTTCACTTTTCCAAGCAGAAATCACTTGCCACACAGAGTGCTCACGCAGCAAGTATTTATCTCAACTTTTGCCTAACACAGAGTGCTCACACAGCAAGAGTTCATTCTTTCCCAGCATACTCAGCAGCATCCTGCCCCCTCGCATATGCTCTCTTATAGTTTGGTTGCCTAGGTCTTACATTGGAGCTACAATCCATTCCCCAAGGAATCCTCGTCAACCACTGCGCCTTGATTTCTCCAGGGTCTGTCCGATCTTATTTGCAGCTACGATCCATTCTCCATTGAATCCCCGTCAACCACTGTGCCTTGCTTTCTCCAGGGTCTGTCCGACGCCAGGTGTACTTCTCTGAGGTTTACTGCTCTACGTCTCCCCCTCTTGCATGCATAGTCTCCTCTTTTAACGTGGTTTGTCCCTTTCATTCTGAATTTCATTAAAGGAAAAATGTAGCGGTTACAACTATCCTCCAGGGACCGTTTGGATGGATTCCGCAATCAGCCAAACTCATCAAAAAATATAGTCGAGATTAATATTACAAACAATGTTTGTAAATCGAGGGATATTACAGGTACCCCCTAAGCTGTATTTCGGTCCCCAGACCCACAACCTATGCCCTAGTACCCTAGAAAGTGTCCTTAATGGGTTCAAGAAGTTTTAGAGCTTCAAAGAGGCCAAATGACCCATTATGTGGTCATTTGTGTTTTAAAGAGGTCGTGGTACCCTAGGCGAAGTCCTTGAACCCACACACTTTGATGGTCATGATGATGGGGTCCTTGGTACTATTATGCACCCTTAAAGGTTGCACACCCTTACATATGGTGTCATTGATGACTTGACCCTAAAACTTGTCAAGTGTAAGGTTAACCATAAACAAAAGAAATGAAAATAATAATTGACTTACCCTTGGAACCTTGCTACTGCATTAGACCCCTTGTTAATGTCGACCTCATTAAATGTTGTTGAGGTGTTAAAACAAAAAAATTAAAAATAATAAAATTTTATTTCACCTTCCCTTGAAAGTCGGCCCTAGTTCCTCAATGACAAGATGGTGTATTTATACACAAATTGTTACTATAACTTAATCATCAACGAATGGGCTAATTTGTAGAGTGACTGAGGCAACTATGACCCGATTCTTCCATAGAGATATTTTTTGGGTTAAAACACAAATAGTCCAAGTTTGTATGCCTAAACAGTCAGAGTTTTCTTGGGTGCTTGACAGTGGTTTGGTTGATGGTTACTACTGCCTTTTGAAGAAATCACAAACCATTTTTGTTGACAAAGGTTGAGGTCATCGACAACATATAAACAGTCCCGAATTTGACAGAGGTTGAGGTCATCCACAGTGTATACACAGTCTCGAAGTTCACAGAGGTTGAGGTCATCCACAGAATATACACAATCCTGAATTTGACTCTTCCTCGGGATATAAACAGTCCCGAAGTTGACAAAGGTTGAGGTCATCCGCAGTAATATAAACAGTCCTGAAATTGACAGAGGTTCTGAGGTCATCCACAGCACATGTACACAGTCTGAGGTTGGTCTGGTTGGTCTTGCTTGGGGTCTTCCACAGCAAACATATACAGCCCAAGTGTGGAGTCTAAGGATCTTGACATGCACTGCTTGTGTTAGGTATGATCACACAGTATACTTTGATGATGCTTAACACACTTTGATACACTATGATGATACATAATCTATGATGATAATGCATACCTTATGATGATGATAATGCATGCTCTATGATGATGATGATGCATACTTGATGATACACTATGATGATGCATACTTGATGATCAGTGAAAGCAAAACAGATCTACTTGATTAATGACTGTGTATGATGAGGTGTGCAATGATGTACATGAACAGTGTGTGGCAATAAAATGACTTACAGTACAGAGCTGACCTGGCAATAATAGGGCATCGAGGTGTGAGCAGAGGTTATCAACAGCAAGTTCAATGATTGGTTTTGAGTCTTGACACGTCCACAGGTTCAGTCTTCTTCTTCTTTAGGGCAGCAGGGTGGTGCTAGGGCTCACAATCTTGAGAGTTAAGTTGTTGTAGCAGCTTGTCAGTTGCAACTAACAAAGCCTAAGGGGTTGTAGCCCCTTCCATTTGTAGCTAGAAAAGTTGTATTAAATTTGGTACCCCAGTTGTTGTTGGGTCAAATTTATTGTTTAAAAAGGCTTCCGTGGTTTTACCCCCAGGACTTGGGTTTCCAAGTCAAAATATTGTGTACTGTGCATTTTGTTATTTTCATGTACATTGATGATATGCTATGATTGGTGATTAGCAACTTACTCTTGATTAAAATTTTAAGATTGTGCAAATACGGATTCACCCCCCTCTCAGTATTTCAACAATTGGCATCAAAGCAGGTTCATTCAAAAACAGTTTAACCACTGGAAGGAAGTCATGGGCAAGTTTGATAAACAAAGTAAAAGTGGATCACCCATGTTTGATGGGACCAACTACGCATTCTGGAGCATAAGGACGATAGCTTATGTGGAAGCTCAAGGAATGGAGATATGGCAAAGTATCGAAAATGGGTACAAGGTACCAAAGACTGTACCAACAAATGCAAATGAGTTGGATTCAATACAATAACAATTCAAGAGCCAAAAACCACATTTTGGGTGCCATAGATGAATTCGTCTTTGCAAAGTGATGAATTGCACCTCTGCAAAGGAAATGTGGGACAAACTCCAAACCACATATGAAGGAGATAGTAAAGTCAAGGAAGCCAAACTTCAAACATACAGAGGACAATTCGAACATCTAAGGATGAATCAGGACGAAGACATCGCAACCTATATTCTTCGAGTTGATTAACTTGTGAATACCATCAGAGGTTTCGGTGAAGAAGTTGATGAGGCCATAGTTGTTCGAAAAATTTTAAGGACTCTTGCCAAAAGGTTCAATTCTAGCATTTTTTCCCTAGAAGAAAGAACAAATCTAAACACTATGACAGCAGATCAGCTACATGGGACTCTTGTGGCCTATGAAAAGAGAATTGAAGACGAGGACACATCTAGAAATGAAGCGGCGTTTAAAGTCTCCTCCAAACAAGTTGGAAAGAACAAATCAACAAAGGGCAAGCCAACAAGTGATGATTCTAATGATGAAAAGATAGCTAACTTTGTACGGAAGTTGGAGAGAGGTACTGGGAAATACAAGGGTAAGTTACCTCTCAAATGTTTTTCATGTGGAAAGATAGATCATTTTGCTTCTAAACGTTCGTATACAAAGAACTCGAATAGTGATGAAGATGGAAGCTTCAAATCCTACAAGTACAAAAATTACAAGGATAAGAAAAGAAGTAAGTTCGCAAAGAAAAAAAGTCTTTATACAAAAAGGAACAACAGTTCTTCCAGTGAGGACTCCAAGAATAATAATGACAGTGACAGTGACAACGACAATGACAGTGCACCAAAAAAGGTACTCTTCATGGCAATAAATTCAAATTAAGTTCTTAATAGTGATGAGGAATCCGAATCTGAAGGTGAGGGAGATATTGAAGCAGAACTCATAAGCCAGGAAGGAGAAAAGGGTGCTTAAGGAAGAGGCACAAGGGTTTAAGCAAATCATTATTGACTTGAAGGTTAAACTAGAAGAAGCCAAAAGAATTGAAGACTCTCTTATTGAACAACTGATGGCAAATATGAAAGAAAAAGAAAATGGTGAGGCTGAGATAGTATCTCTAAAAACCAAATAATAGACAAAAGATATCGTCAAGAGTTATGAAAACAGCTCCAACATTCTAGAACAAATCATCAGCAATCAAAATCCATTCTTCCACAAGATCGGTATAGGATACAAGCAAAATACCAATGAGGCCTCAAGCTCAATGACTATAGGTAATGAAGAGAAGCCAAGAAGCTATGCAGAAGTTGTCAAGGACTCCACTAATAAAGAAGAAATCAAATGCCAACCAGAACAATCCATATCAAAAGGAGGGCTAGCCGAAAGACAAGATCTCAAAAGGACAGCTCCTTCATTTGTTCCCAGGTATGGACATTTCTTTTATGGGTATTGCTTTACATGTGGAAAATTTGGACACAAAGTTGTAAACTGTTTTCAAAGAAAAAAATTTGAAACGAGGAATAACCTTGCAAGCCTCAGATGGCCACAATACAAAAACAGATTTGGTCCTTTAAGATCAAAAATAGAATGTTACAAGTGTAACAACTTTTGACGTATAGCCAGCAATTGCAGAATGAAGACACCAACAGCAAGAAATGAGGAAAGGTCCAACAATCAAAAGGGGTAGCATCACAAGGTATGGATCAAACGCAAGGACAACTTAAATAATTATGAATGTGGAATTGCGCTTCAAGCCCAGAATAACAGCATTGGTGAATGGTATATTGACGGTGATTGCTCCATGTTGAATTTTAAGAGGCAGTGATGTTTTAATAGACGAAATAAACATAAGTGCATGAACATGTAAATTCAGATTCAGAATAGTGCTGCTAATAAAATTTAAACTATAATAAAGCAAAAAAAAAAAATTTCATCTCTTTCAATTCAATGCTCCGTTGGTCATTGCGTTAATTTTAACGCTCTGCTGGTCATTGCGTTGAAGTTGAGATGTTTCACTTCAAATATCATGTACATAAAAAATAGATATAGTATTAGCAAATCATACCATTGTTGGATCCACTTTATACTCAGATATTTTTTAGTTTGATCTTGTCACCGAAGGGACAAGTCAAACTGGGAAAACCATATATGTACCTTGAGAGAGAGGGTTAAAGCAAACATAAGCAGACCTCAGACTCTTAGTCAACAGAGAGAGAGATGTCAATCAAAAGTACAGGCTAGAGTAATTCAGTCATGACCAAAACATTCATGCTAAGGACACACAGTCACTTAGCACAGTCAAAACTCTCTGACAGTCATTATTATAAATACGTCCACACTCAGGGAAAGGAACCCAGCACATAGAGATAAAACCCATAAGGACTCACGCTGAGATAGACCGCAGGGACAGATCGTGAGGGAAGTCCGTAATAAATCACACAGAGGTAAAAATGCAGTGACAAGTCGTAAGCACTCTCACACAGAGATCAATTGTAGAGACAGGTCGAGAGCAAAGGCCATGAAAAAGACAAATCGCAGAGATCAAGCAGAGTTCGTGAGGAATCACGATGAGGAGTCATGAAGGCCACTAGAGATCACAGAATAACCAAATCGCAAAGATCACCCAAACAAAATCACAGAGACAGTCGTGAACCAAAATATCGCAAAGATAAATCGCACATCCAATTCAAGCCCAGGATTAATCACGAAATCGGCTGAGGATAAAATCAATGAAGATACCAAGCAGAGAACACGGTGGTGAAGCCCATATGGGAGAGGTAAAACCTGTGAATGAAATAAGCACAGAGCAAAGATCACGGAGTAGAGGATAAACCCGTGAATAAGACAAGCAGAAAGCAAAGATCACGATGGTGAGAATAAACCCATGAATACAAGATCGCTGAGACAGTTACCCAAGTAGAGATCACGGTGGTGAAGAGATGAGGACTAGAGGAAGAGCCGCGGACTAGGCGTGCATAGTTCACGCAGTGAAAAGACGGCGGACTCGAGGACGATCCGCGGATTGGTTACACAGTGGAAATACGTCACGGAGGCCAGCAGACAGAGAGAGCCCGATGCGTGAAGGTGCCAGGCCAACAATCAAACTCAAAGAAGCATCCGGGTAGCTGAGGTATGACCAATGCAGACCAAGAAAAGATTAGATACACTCATGCTTTCTTAAAACTTTTAATTCATAAGGTTTAGACAAGGTTAAAAATGGTCCAACGATTTTTAATAAAAAACACTTAGGATAAAATCAAAGGTCAAGGGTGATAAGATAAATTACATGGACCAAGGGTCTTTATTAATAAAACCATAAAGGTTTTATTAATAAGACCATAAAGTAAATATAATACTTAGGATAGGATAAAGTGGTCAACAATAAAACCAAAAGTAAAATGGTCAAAAAGGTCCAATAAAATCATAAACAATAAGTGGTCCAATGGTCCTTTAGCAAAGCCATAAGGTAAATACACGTAGGATAGTGTACCAAATAAAATCCATAAAGTAGGAGTCATCATAATCAAAGGTACACACAAGTAAGAGTGCCAAGACCAAGTAAGGTAAAGGACCAAGAGTCAACAAGGGGACCATAACCCACACAACCATAAGATTTAGGGTGAACCAAACATGTGGACAAGCATTCATCAAAAGGACCAAAGACTTTGGACTTTTCTCTCTCAAGGTACAATGTTTTATATATACTTTTGTCATCACTGTATAAGGGGAGGATCCAAACGAATTGTACAACCCTTTTGTCCTTAACACTGCTCCTAAGGGTTAGGTACTAGAGACATCGTCAAGGGGTGGCCAGTCCCTTGAGAAGCAACCTAGCAATAACCAATTAGGAGAGGGGACATCATTATCTTCGATTCTTAATGAATGGCTTTCAGCCTTACATTGAGTTTCAGTGTCACACTGAATCAAGTTGATCAATCCCTGGACCCTGACTGGGTCCTCCATTCTCTCGCAGAATGGTTCCCAGTACTAAGCTGAGTTTCAGTCTCACACTGAAAGTTGATCAACTACCTGCAGGACCTACTTGGACATCGTGTCCCTGGTTCAAGACCAGAATATATCTCTGCATCTACCTGCAGGCTCTACTTGGACATCGTGTCCCTGGTTCCAAACCAGAATACCCTAGAGGCATATAGGGGCCCTCGCCACATGCTAGGGGCTTTGCCATGGCATCAACCTGCTTGGTCCTAGACCAAGAACCCCAGGAGACTACTGGGGGCCCTAGGGTACCTTCTAGGGTCTTACTCTATCATAGTCAACTGACTAGGGTACCATCCTCTATGGGAATGGGTCTCGCAGCTGCACAAACTTTAACACTCCAAGCATATGACAAGTAACAAAAGTGCTTTTGTTAATATTGAAAAGGACAAAGGATGTGTCTCTTTCAAAAATAACAATTCAACAAAAGTATTGGGGAAGGGCACAGTAAAGCTTGGAAATAAAACTCCCTGGCTGAAAATGTCTTGCTTGTAGACAACATGAAGCATTATCTGTTGAGCGTTAGTCAAATGTGTGATCAAGGACATGAACTCCTCTTCAACTCAAAATAATGCAAAATGCGGAAAAATGGATCAAGTAAGTTAGCAGCCCAATCACTAGGACTCCCAACAACATTTATGTGTTGGATAAGATTGAGTCCGAGAAATCTCACTTGGGAAAGGAGGATGAATGCTGGCTATGGCATAGAAGAATGGGGCATATACATTTTGACAACTTGGTCAAAATCTGCAAAAACCAAGCAATTTAGAATATGCAAGAAGTTACAAATCCCGCTAACACTGTATGTGAACACTGTCAACATGGAAAACAAACAAGAGTCAATTTCAAGACAAAAAAGCACTCTTCTACAAAACCTTTGGAGCTTGTTCATACTGACTTATGTGGGCCAACAAGGAGCAAAGGACTCAATGGTGAACAATATTTTATGCTACTTATTGATGACTATACCAGGATGACCTGGGTATGTCTTCTCAACAGGAAGTCAAAATCTTTTGGATGTTTCAAAACTTTTAAGGAGCTGGTTGAGAATGAAACAGGATCACGAATCAAGTGCCTCGGATCCGATACAAGTGACTGGATCACAGGGTACAAGCACAGCTTCTACAGGTTCAGTGATTCAGGTGGCTAGTACTTCAGGGACAGTTTCAGGGACAGGTTCAGGGTTGAGTCCTCAGATCTCAGGTTCGTCAGGCATAGGTTCATCAGGTACTGGTCCTCGAGGTTTTGGACCTTCTGGTACTGGGACTTCCTCAGATGAGGAGAGCCCAAGTCCAGTTCGGGAGGAGCAGTCTTCAAGGAAGAGGAAGCCTAAGTGGCTTCAGGAGACCTTGAAGGAGGCAGAGGCATTTGGTAAGCCCCAAGAGCAGATCAGGACAGTGCTGGAGCCAGACAGGCTTGGTGTGGTGCCAGACAGGTATGATATGGCCCTTGTTGCGAGTCTTCGTGACTCTGAGTTATCCACATTTGAGGAGGCTTCCCAGCATCAGGTATGGAGAGATGCCATGATGGAAGAGTACCATTCCATCATGAAGAATGATGCTTGGGAGATAGTGCCGAGACCTGAGGGGAAGTTAGTTGTGACTTCCAAGTGGCTTTACAAGATAAAGCATGCTGCAGATGGCAGTGTGGAGAAGTACAAGGCTCGGTTTGTGGCGCAGGGGTTCTCACAGGTTGAGGGAGTTGACTATGATGAGACATTTGTTCCAGTTGCTCGGTATTCTTCTATCAGGGCAGTTATATCTATAGCAACAGAGATGGGTTGGAAGATCCACTAGATGGATGTGAAGACTGCATTTCTCAATGGTCTTCTGCAGGAGGAGGTATATTTAGAGCAGCCACAGGGATTTGAGATTCATGGGAGAGATTCTCATGTGTGCAGGCTGAGGAGAGCCTTATACGGACTGAAGCAAGCTCCTAGAGCTTGGTACTCCAGGATTGATACTTACTTGACATCGATGGGATTCCAGAAGAGTGAGGCTGATCCCAACCTATACTTCATTGTGGTTGGAGGAGATCCGCTCATTCTTCTGCTATATGTTGATGATCTATTTATCACAGGTGCTGAGCGTCTCATTGCACATTGCAAGAGAGATCTAGCATCGAAGTACGAGATGACAGACATTGGACTGATGCATTACTATCTGGGGATGGAGGTTTGGCAGGAGCCTGGACATATTTTCCTTGGACAGGGGAAGTATGCAGTTGATATTTTGAAGAGATTTCGGATGGAGGACTGCAGGCCGATGTGTACGCCTATGATCACCAACTGGAAGCAACTTCATGCTTCCGCGGGTAAGTTGGTGGATCCCACTTCATATCGTCAGCACATTGGGTCATTGATGTATCTGGTCAATACCAGGCCAGACTTGTGTTTTGCGGTTAACACTCTTAGTCAGTTCATGGTTGAGCCTAGGAGTGTGCACTGGACTGCCGCAAAGCACATACTGAGATATCTTGCAGGTACGGTGGATTATGGTCTGGACTGTTCGGGTGGAGTCAGCTTGGTTGGGTTCACAGATTCAGACTGGGCAGGTTGTGTGAGGGATCGGAAGAGCGCTTCCGGTTGTTGTTTCAGTTTGGGCTCGGCAGCAGTGTCGTGGTTCAGTCGGAAACAGAAGTCTGTTGCACTGAGTTCTGCTGAGGCTGAGTATATGGCAGCCAATCAGGCTACTTGTGAAGCACTGTGGCTTCGCAAGTTATTGGTAGATTTATTTGATCAGCAGCTTAGGCCTACGGTAATCTATTGTGACAATCAGAGTTGCATTCAGCTCTCTGAGAATCCAGTGTTTCATGACAGGTCGAAGCACATTGAGATCAGGTACCATTTCATCCGTGACTATGTTCAGAGAGGGGCAGTTGAGCTACAGTATATATCCACTGATGAGCAGGTTGCAGACATTCTGACGAAGTTTTTGGGGAGGGGGAAGTTTGTCTTCTTCAGAGATAAGTTGGGAGTGGTGCAGAACACCTTCCTCGGTAAGAGCGAGTGTTAGTTTTTGTACCTAGGAAGATGTTCCCTAAGTGACTTTTTGCCTAAGTCACTTAGAAGAGGGAAAAAAGTGACCCTCACATTAAAAGCTACTTAATGAGACTTTATAAACTTAAAGTCACTTTTTGATAAATTTAAGTGGGTGAGTAAATTTATTTAAGTGATTTAAATAAATGTGATTTTTACTCTCATTGAATCTTAGCCATTGGATTGGATCTTTTTCCACCGTTGGATTAGATACCCGCCTAGGGTTTAGTCAAAAAGGGTTGAGGGAGGCAAATCACTTTCACTTTTCATTTTCAGGAGAAGGAGAGTGAGCTGAGAGAGAAGAAAGGGAGAAGGGCACAATTTTCCAGGCAGCCGTACAGTACGGTTTGAAGGGCACAGAAATCGAGGTCAAGCAGGGCACAGAAAACAAGGAGGACTGCATTTATTACAGTCCGTACCCTGCACGAATTTCGAGACCGTACACAGGCCGTACAGCACAGAAATCGAGGTCCGTACGGACTATACGGACTATGCTTTTCTGCACAGTTTTCGAGGTGAATATCAGGCACATTTTTCGAGGCAGAATTCTATTTTTTTCGGCACAGTTTTCAAGGAGTACGACAGCATTTAATGCTGTCCATACAGTACGTTTTTTCTGTTGTTCTGGGCACGAAAAACGAGGGCAGATTTTTTTTTCTTCTTCTGCACAGAAATCGAGGCTGAGATTTGCTGATATTTTTGGCATGTTTACCGAGAAGGTTTGCACAGAAATCGAGGCAGCAAAAGCACGAAAATCGAGACAATCTGCTGGTCAAATTTCTGGGTTGAGATAAGTTGGATTTTTTACTGTAAAAATTAATGTCTGATTTTTTCCTGAAGCTAATATTAAACTCTCTCTCTCTCTCTGACTGGTTTTCCCCTTGTGGGTTTTTCCAGGGCCATTGGCCAAAAATCTCTGAGTCTATCATTTTATGGTGTGATTGGAAAATGTGTTTTTCAGCCTGTTAGTGTTTTTACTGTGTGTTTAATTGTTCACAAATATTTCATAAGTAACCTACAGCCAATGCAAAACCCGCTGTAAGTGAAAACCACGAAATGTGACATAAACCAGCAAACAGTAAAACTCAGAAATTTCTACAGACATCACCTCCTTTAGGGCACTTTTAGGTCTAAAGCATTAAAATTTGACATTTTTGCAATATTTTTCAACTTTTTAGGATTTGCCAATATTTTATCAAGATCTGAATTTTATTGCTGCAATTAACAACTTCACAAAATAAACATTTAAGATAACTAGGGCACAAAATGAATATTTTTGAATTTTTGCATTTTTGCATTTTTGCAAAAATATAAAAATCTTAGGGTTTTCACAATATTTGACTTTTTTGTATTTTTTCCAATATATAGTACAAGAAATTGAATAAAAGAGATTCTGAATGAAGATGAAGGAATAAGGACCTAAGTCTCATCCCTTCAAGGCCACCAAGGAATCGTGGTTAGCCTTCCTTTCAAGAATTGGTAATCCAATTTTGTATGAATTTGGATAAACCAAGAAACCACAGAGTTGTGTTAGTTTGAACTAATTAGGGCAAATAGAGGTGCCAAAGGCTCAACAAGAGAGACCCTCCAAGAAGGGATGTCTCACTTACAAGACAGTGTTATTACACATAAAAAACCCTAATTAGCTCTTATGGATGTCTTCGACAATGCAAGACAAGAGAACCAAAGAACTTACCACAAAAGAAGAGCAAAGAAGGAGTAACCATTTCAACAATTCTTTCCCATAGAGAAGCCTTGCAAGATTTAGTAAAACCCTCCAATCACCAAGAAACTACCACATTAAATTACCAAGATGCCAAGAAGAGAGGTGTGCACCACTTAACCAAGGTAGACAAGAACAAAAAGAGAAATGATTTTATTTGATCCCATGATCTTTTAGTTACAAATGAGGAGGCTAGCCTTATTTTTATGATTTCTTAGGCACCTAACCTCCTTTTTAGGCCGACCTACCTAAATGACTTAAAATACTTAAAATGACTTTTTTAGGGTTTGTAACCTGCAATTCGGTGACTAAACCTCATAAAATATAAAATAATGACAGAAATGGTGAAACATTGTAACATGATGAAATGTTGAGCCTAGAAAGAGGACGTCATGCCCCAACTAACCGTAACGATTTGTTTTTGCCCTTAACGCCCTCCTCCTTTAAGTGGTACGACCTCTCCAAAAGGATGATGGCATCATTAATTTAGCATGCTTGAGCCAAGAGGAGGGTTAATACATGACAAAATAAGCCCAAGTGGGCATGAATGAGGTGTGTTGGGACGGGTATGACAACTTTTACACATGCAAACACCTCTACAAAGCATAAACACAAGCGTGTTTGGGAGCCCCTAAGCCATGTGTCATAATGGAGTCATCTCAAGAAGCATTGAACACCAACACAGAGCATAAATTACCTAACATGATGGGGGACTTACACCACATCAAGGGGAAGACGACAAAGCCACTAAGCCAATACTCCTCGAAATATAAACCAAGAGGACCTGCCATGACCAAGGGTCTTGAGCCTCACTAGACCAACACTTTTACATAAAACAAACCCCAACTTGGCCTTTACAATGAAAAAGGACCCCTCCACTTTGGCACATCTAATATGGCACACTGCAGAGGGATCTAGAGAGTAACAACTTGCATAGTTGGCCTTTTATGTGTTGTGTATGAGTTCTATTTCATTGTTGGTATTGTGCCCAGACCACGTGCCCTATTCCATGAGAGATTGGACATAGATTTAAGACACTATAAAGGTTTAAAAAAGGACCCTCCTACGCATATTCACTAGTATAATCACCTAGCACACCAACTCATAACTTTAATGAATACACATTTGGATGCAATATCTTACTGTAGAAGAATCAAGCAAATCAAAGTCCCTTCCAATACTAGTCGCCCAAGATACATACTTCACCGTTAATAATTGCATGTCTTTCCTCCTAGGACTTTTGGCATCTCTCTCTCTCTCTAGATAGATAGATAAATAGATAGTTTTTAAAATACAGCTTATATTTACAGAAAAATATTTACAAACAGAATAGCGAAAAGTGGAAAGGTATATATAATGAAAATCATTGTAACATACATCGTAATAATAAATAACAATAAAATAATAATTACAATGTATAATAATGATAATAATAGTAAAATGAATAATAAGATGATATGAGATAAAATGACCATGTGATGGTGTACTTGTAGCATTGACTGGTCACAATGTAAGTCGTGTCCTTTCAAATAGTCAGGTCTTTTAAATAAGATGTCTCATTTCCTTAATCATTAATCACTAATTATTAATTATTATTATTAGCATTATTATTTATTGTAAATTTTATTTTATTGCTATTTATTATTATGATGTACGATACAATCATAACTTCTTCCATAATGTAACTAGCATTAAATATAACCAGTGTAGGTCCATCGTACCTCTGGATCTATTAAGCACAGAGAGGGATCCAAAAAACAATTAAGATGCAAATTTCCCGATGCTTAAAAGATTCCGAGTTAAGATGGATTCGGAGTTAAGATTTGTGAATATTTATTATTTTTCTAATTAAATATATTTTTAGTTTTCTAAAACATATTAACTTGGGTTGGCATCTGCTGACATCAGCATTGCAGACATGGGACAGACATTACAATTTATACTAGGCTGTAGAATGCACCTTGTTTCTCTTAGTGCAATCAGAATAAGCTATGGGTTCTGAAGATTGGAATTTGGGCGTCTTTGATCAACAAAGCACCCTTAGTGAGGAGCTGTTGGCATACCTCATCACACCACATCGAACAAAAGGCAGAAAATGAGCTAACTTCATTTTCAAAAACAAACTTACACCCAATCTTCCAAAGGATGAATGATGCATAAATCCTCAAGCAATTCCAGGTCCCTATGAAGGAATAGCAAACTAGAGATCCACAATCTCCAAGCAAGGGAGCACACGGCAATGAACCTGTCTTGAAGCAAAACTGAATACATATCCTGCAAATACTTCCAGCAGCTCTTGGCAAACAGGCAGTCCCAAAAAAAATGCTTGACAGTCTCCAAGGGATGAAAAACAAGGCACCATATAGAAGTCTTCTCTATATTATTACAGAATCCAACTCAGTAAACCTCATACAATTATTGATGTCTACTGCTGCTACACGAAGGACACTATGCTCCCAAGATGCAACGAGTTTGGAAACCCTTTGCTCATGTACACCACAATTGATGTGCAAAACGTATCACCCAAATTCAATCACAATATTTGTATTCTCTACGTTTACTCGCTAATATAATTTTGGCTATATCTATGACTGATGAAAATCATATTGTCTGGACTCTGAATGGGCCTAGCAATTAAAACATGTGATTTCTCCTTGGAGGTCACATGTTCAATTCCGGAACAGTACAGTATGTACATGTGAGCAAGCTGTTGTTTGTGAATATTTGTGTGGTACTGACAAATGTTATCAGAACTGGCAAAACCGGCCAGTCTGACCGGTTTACAGGGTTGGCCAGTCTGGTCAGTAAAAAAATTTCCTCAGACCGGATTTTTTCCAAACTGGGTACGGAACCGGCCGGTCGGTACTCTGCCGTACGGCCGCGGACTGGGGACTCACGGAACTCAAATTTTTTTTAAAAGAACACAAAATAAAACCTAACCTATGCTTCTAACCTAACCCTAAGTCTATCCTAACACTATTTAAAGACCCCGCCACCCCCTACATTACCCACATTATTCATTGCTAATATTTGTGTATTAATGGTTTGGATTCATATGTATGCACATGAATATATATGTTTTTTTACAAAATATGAATATTTATGTATTTTTTAGTCAGCCAGTTTTTTACCCGGTTTTTTGCCGGTTCCGGTCCGGTTCACATTTTGGGCTTCGCCGGTTCAATGACCGGTCCGGTTCCGATAACATTGGTACTGACAAGGTTCCACACTCTCACTCTTGCTTTTGGGCTAGTGAGCGGGATGAATTGTATTTCCTGAGGAGACCCCAATGCCCAAAATTCCTATCAATTGGGTGTAGCCCTAGTGGCTGAGAGGAAAGTTGTTATCCTCACCTGCTCGGGTTCACATCCCACTTTGTGACATGCTTGGTCTCTTCGTGAACCAATTGTTGATTGTTGACCTGGATATGAGCCTTGAAGAATCCAGTTTACTGTGGGTACTGAGGGGAAGTACCAGTGGATTTGCCCGGGTAATGCATTACACGGAGAAAAAAATGATTTAAAATGAAAACAGGGAATATCACAAACAAACAGAACAAAAAGGAACATAATACATGAAATAAAATAATGCACTGCACAAATGCAAAAATGATGATGGTAGGCAATCCATGCTATCAGTGCTAGACATTCCACATCTGCAATGTCATAATATATGTCATTTTTTCTACCTAGGATTATTTTCAAATCATCACTGTCATTGCCAACCTAGATCTTTGAGATCATGAACAAATGCAATACATTAAAATATGCATAAGGCCATTACAACATGCTTTGTGTGTTACGTTTGTGAAAAATGACTCAAAAAGAAGACATACCAATGAATGCATAACACAAACTGTCTCCTGTCTTGTAATCTCTGATAATATCAGCCCTGGTTTGGCAATGACAACACACAGACTTCAATATATAATACTAGTGACAGATGAAGCATATGGCCTAAAATAAAGAAAATATAAATAAAATAAAACTATTGTACATATTTTCAAAAAACGAGATTAGATATTTTCAACACCACAACATATAGTTTTCAATGTTCATAGAAACTTTGAACGATAAGTAAGAAATAATAGCTAGTTGAACACTCACGATATTACTTTCCCAAAACGAGAAAAGATAACTTCAAGATCTTCTTCCTGCAAAACATATACAACTTTTGCTATAAGTAGTTTTTCAGGAAATTCTGCTAAATCTAAAAGTAACAAGGAAGTTAAAACAAAAATCTTATAGACTCAGCACCTATCAATGAAGTTAAGACAATTCTGAAAAATAATAAATAAAATGTTATCTCCATAAATCATTTGTTAGAGAAGCTGAACATGATAGTCTTAAAGACTTAATGTCTATTTCATGACCTAATATCTGTATGAAAGTACTGTTTGTTCCTGCAGATGAGCATCTAATAATTATCATTTTATCAGTGAACATCAGTAAATCATTTTATAGGGATCTGAATACTCAAAACAGTGGGGAAATGTAGACAAACAGTGTCATGAGGGAAGCCTCTTCAAGGCCTTGGCAGGCACCAGTCTGCTAGCTGCAGGTCTAGAAGAAGTGTGGGCTCCTACTAATCTGGTAGAAAATTCGGCACGGGACTCTGCAGATCATTTACCATTTGCTACCGAGACCGAGGAAACGAATCAAGTGATCAGCCTAACAGAGGTTGTCTGGGGTGGACCTTATAGAATCTTCCTCCTCAAACCCAGCACTTCCCTCAGGAAAATAGCTAGATATCTATGGTTTGATTATAGAAAAAAAGTAGCAAGGGATCCTCCTGGCTCCTATAGAGATAGTGAAACCTCCCCCTGATCTCACAGTATACAGCAATGTTGTCAAACTCAAACTCGGAAAAGACTCAGTTGGCCTTGGACTCAGTGAAACTTGGCAACTCAACAAAACCTGGAAAAAGAATTGGTGAAACTCAGCAAATAGAAAAAAAACTCAAAATATAGTAATTTTTGTAAAAGTAGTAAATCTGACAAGTCTGAGCTGAGTCTAGCAAGTCTGATTTGAGTCTAAGCGAGACTCCACAACTCTAGAGTCTTGCAAGTCTCATGAGTTTGGCAAGTCTGAACCAAGTCTCATGAGTCTCTACAAGTCCCAAGTTCACCTGGCAACTCTGAGCCATGTACCCATTTCACACTTTACACAGCCAAACTCGAAAGACATGGCGAATCTCAACTCTTTACCGAAGAGTATTTCAATCTTTTTTAATGTAAATCTTCCAGAATTTTTTCACTTGTAAAATCCTCCAAAGCAGGAGCATGTCAGTATCAAATTTCATGTATTGAGTCATCACGGATGCTTATGTAATGTCAGTCAAAGTCTAGTGTCTTAGGAGTCCCTCTTGCACATGGTTAAATGATAATTAAAATGTGTCAGTGATTAAAAACCAGTTAGAAGGTTCAAATTGCCCTTCGCTAGATCCAACTTCGAGTCTATTATTCTAATTCTTCATTAACTTTATAACTGAAAGTTTCCCACTTCTCATGTTAGAACTTCACCATATTTTTATGCAGTTTCACGTATCCCCACAATATGCAAGGAGAAACATAAACAAAAATAAAGCAAGATATGTGAGCTTTGGTAAGGTGTTTCCAAACACTGAAATCTCTAAGAGTGCCTAAAAAAAAGAAATAGACAAAGGAAAAAAGTTTCAAATATTGCAGGGCAAAATGCTTTTAAAACCTCACTTATATGCAATTTCGGCCTACTCTGCTATATACTCTAGGATCCAATGCAGCATTGATGTGCAGGTATAACTATAAGCAATTCTAGATATGCTAAAATGCTGCAAGACTGCTTTGAGACACCAAACATGTATCGCATACTCACTTGAGTAACAGGATTAAGCTTACAAACAAACAGCACATTCTCAGGGGGTTTTACTTCAGCTTCTGGAATATCCCCTATCTGTAACCACAAAAACAGACATAGAAAGTAAGGGGCATCAAACCAATCCTTCTGAAACGGGAAGTAGATGATTTCCACTTATTGATAATACTTTATTTTCAAAAACATAAACAAGAAGATAAAAAGTAATGCTAATGTATCTTCTCCTCACCATTTCCAAAACAACAGCTCGAGAATGCGCTTCTTTCATGCGCAGTGATTTCTCAAGCTCTTCTGGATCTAGTTGTTCATCCATAGGAACCCAGTCATCTTCCAAACGCACTTCTTCTCCCTGAAAAGAATTTTTACATTTTAAGGTAAAATGTGAGACGTATGAAATGAACTACCAAAAAACCAAAAAGAGAACTAACATCCACAATGAAAACTAAGATCCATCAGGAAGATAAGCTCAACCATAACTTTCTTTCAAAGTACAAGGGTCAAGTTGTGTGTAATATCCATATCAACACTTTACCCTGAGCTGGCTACTGATCATTAAAAGGCAAAATATGTGGTGTTGAACTGTGCTCTAGCATCTTACAAGAGATGAATGTTATATGTCATCCTAGTACTTATGAGCTAGTAAATGACCATCTAAAGAACAATCAGAACATATTTCTACATTCAAAATTGCTTGTGTCTAGACTCCAGATAACAAGTACATTTTTTATAAGCCTTCGATAACAACATTGCTAACTTATCAATGCAACAACAAAAAGAAGTGTCATGCAGATTTTTGTAGAGCTGCCTCAAAATTGGTTGTATGAAGATGTGTTTGGAAACCAAGAAGGAGTCTACTTGTTGGAGTATGTTGATCAGCAATCTTAGAGACATATTCTATATCATGAAGACTTTTTATGGACCAGAGAGACAGCCATTTTCAGTTTCAAATTGCAGATTTTATATCAGCCCTATCCAAAGATGGATAGAGAAGTCTTGTGAATGCACATGCCAACTTTGGCATGATATTGATGCTCTTATGCATTTTCATGAGCTCAATTCCATATTCAGCTATCTTTTATATGTATTCCCGCTCATGATCATGTTGGTTCTAATGTATCATTGTTTTGGTTCACTGCCAAGCACAAAGGAAGAGATCGTGATGTAGACAAAGAGTTAGAATGGCTGCGTTGGCTTTATGGTTCCACCTAGCTTATATACTTATTTCTTGTAGAGAAGGTGTAGAAGAAATAAGCTCTTCAGAACATTAGTGTAGGAGAAATAAGCTCAATGTCTGTAAGCATTAGTTAAATGTTTATTTTTGAATATTATCATGGATTTGTAATGTGGTGTTTTGGGGTGAGTATTGACCTACCCGGCCACATGTTTTATCTCTTATTGTGACATGCTCTAGCAGATACATCCAAAGATTCGAAGGCTCTCATACACTCGCATAAGAGTACATGTCCCCATGGTGTTGCCCCTCATATTGCATGAGGGTTACATGTGAGATTTCTTCGCACAATTTAGAGATTTGCAGGACAGTAGCTTCATGAGGATGGTACTCACATCAGTTTGCTTATGCACTTTGGAGTGAGGCAGATTCATTTCTCCTTGGTGACAGATTATCATGGTTGCAGATTTGTGCTTGATGGGCAGATGCTAGCATGGTAGTTGATGGTCATGATGTGCTTTATTACTCATCATGCTTAGATTAAATTACTCCTTTTGCATTTGTGATGATGATTATGAGATATGATGATACACTTTACCATGGACAGATACTCCTAGGTGGCATAGCTTAACATTGTCAATTGCTAGACATCCTTTAAGGGGACTGTGTATCTAATGAAGTTAGTACCCTTGTTCATATATTATTTTCTAAATTTGAGTTAGAAGGGGGCTACTACATTGTTTCTTTGGTGAGCTAGCCTTTTCCTAAGGCTGAATGATGTATTTTAATGTAATGATCCTTTAATGGTGTTGGGCCCTAGGTTCTAGCCTAAGTGGATCATATACTTTGTTATTATATTCCTATCAAGTGGGGGAATTTACTAGAAGACATCACTTTATGTTACATGGTATACCATTAGTTGGACCACACCCATGTTAAGGCAGATTGCCAAAAGTTAATAATATTTTGCTTCGTGCAAGTGACATCCCCTTGATCTTTCAATTGGCTGGCTGCAGGTGGATCTATGGCATGGTGGAGAATATTTTATCATTTGTTGGAGTGTGGCACATATTTCTAGGACGCACCTTGGATCCACGCGTGGCACCTTTTGTGAGTTAGTTGGAGCCATGTGTGCAACTTTGAAGGTTCATTGCACACATGTGGGGAGCTTTGATAATGAAGTTAACTACCATAGTACACTTCCCTAGGGCACACTTGAAAAGAAGGATTATTTTATTAATTGTTGACTATTCAAATTGGACACCATGCACATCCATCAAGGGTGCATATCTCAAGGAATAATATTTAACTGTCCTTATCGACCAAGGTTGTTGAATGGCACAACTTCCTAGGGAGCATGGATAGTTTATTATTATTTTGCCAAGTCAAAGGGGTTGATGTAGTTACCAAAACACATTCCCTTAGAGCGACTTCATGTAGACAATATTTTATTGCATGAGAGTTTGAAGGGGTCCAAGGAACACTTCTCTAGGACGCACCTCTCCTACGTTCGCTATCAACACTACTTCATGGTCAAAGAGAGTTATTTCCTGAGAAATCCCTCATTACTTTAGCTACATTTGGCATTTATATTTGCAGGTGCTTATTTCTTGACGAGCACTTTGCACACTTGTTCATGTATCTTGTGGACCAAATTGCTATTTTAAGGACTTGGTTGAGTAAATGTTTTTCAAGAGGAATATTTGTATTATTATATCGTCTCATACATCTTGGAGAGCACACTTTGTGACTTCCATGAGGACAATGAACACACTATCCCATACTTTGCATGCAAGCATCTTGGAGGACGCACTACTAATGGACATTTCAGTATGTTGATTTTTCAACAATTTTAGTAATGTGCTCTCCCTCTCTTGGAGGTTTTTCTTGCTTGTTATATCGTATCTTTTGTGGAGCAAACTCTCTTAGAGTGAATGAAGATTATTTGACTTGTCAAAATTGAAGAGATAAGACACAACCAATCCATTATTATATTATTTTGTTGACTTGTCATGGAGGTAGTTAGGCAAATAATGTATTTTATGCATAGTTGCACGGGTACCGCTCCTAGGATTTTGGTAACCCGTACCCGACGTTTCCCCGCTCCTGGGAACTTAAGAGCTGGTACGAAACGTCCCCTTTTTGATGGGAGCTTCCTTGGGAACTTGGGAGCTTTTCGGGAGCTTTTCGGGAACTTGCTTTTGCCGCTCCTTTTTTATTGGGAGCTTGTAGAAGCTCCCTGTCTGTTTGGGAGCTTCCAGAAGCTCCCAAACAGAGAGGGAGCTTCTACAAGCTCCCGACCATGCAGAGGCCAAAATCATAAGAAAAGTGTTGAAAATCAATTGAATGATTGAAGTTTATTGTGTCAAGAAATCACCAATAACAAAAATTTCAATTGAATCTATCAATAATGCCATTTTTTTTATTTTCAAGGTTATATAAATAGAAGCTCCCAAACAGAGAGGGAGCTTCTACAAGCTCCCGACCATGCCGAGGCCAAAATCATAAGAAAAGTGTTGAAAATCAATTGAATGATTGAAGTTTATTGTGTCAAGAAATCACCAATAACAAAAATTTCAATTGAATCTATCAATAATGCCATTTTTTTTATTTTCAAGGTTATATAAATAGAAGCTCCCAAACAGAGAGGGAGCTTCTACAAGCTCCCGACCATGCCGAGGCCAAAATCATAAGAAAAGTGTTGAAAATCAATTGAATGATTGAAGTTTATTGTGTCAAGAAATCACCAATAACAAAAATTTCAATTGAATCTATCAATAATGCCATTTTTTTTATTTTCAAGGTTATATAAATAGAAGCTCCCAAACAGAGAGGGAGCTTCTACAAGCTCCCGACCATGCCGAGGCCAAAATCATAAGAAAAGTGTTGAAAATCAATTGAATGATTGAAGTTTATTGTGTCAAGAAATCACCAATAACAAAAATTTCAATTGAATCTATCAATAATGCCATTTTTTTTATTTTCAAGGTTATATAAATAAAGAGGGCCCACACTTCTTAAATGTTTAAATCCATTCACACTCAAAATATGTTGCAAGTTTACTTAAGTGAATATACATGAATTTTTTACAATACTAAGATATTGAACTACTTTAATTCATATCTCAAATGATTATAGCTAGCTTATGTTATTCATAGTGACTGATATAGCAATTTAGGATCATAAACCATATCAAATTCAAGATACCAAAAGATTTGAAAGTTTGTTAGTTGAACTTAAAACAATCAAGTTCATTCAAATTAGAAGTAAGTAGTAGTTACCATAAAAAAAAATGCAGAGGCACCCAAATACTAAGAACTCTTAGGAGCAATGTGAGATTACAGTGAGATTTGTATAATGTGGACCTAAAGGAGTGAGCAAATTTAAAAAGAATGAATTTCATGACACTAATAGAGGATTAAGAAGATAAAATAGTTTAAGCTATGAAATTAATCAATTATGTATTTTTTAACTTTATTTTTTTTAATATATTTTTAAAAAATTAATATATATTATTGCCGCTCCCAACCCTACGTTTCCTGCAAATTTGGGCGAAGCTTCTAGCCGTATCGGATACTCGTGTCCGCATACCCGACGTACCCGCGTTCCAGAAACTTATGCAACATAGATTTTATATTAAGAGAAAATATACTCCCTCAATATAAAGGGGACTCAAACCTTTAAAGCAAAGTAGAATATCCATTGGAAATATTTGGAGATTCAATGAAATACCCTGTGGAAATCTTCTAGATCATAATGCTCTCTCACATTGCTGGAATAACCTTGACATATGCTTTTGGAGTGTGAAATTGATAACGCCCCTCCTTTTTCTTTATCTTTTCAATGGAGAATGGTTTATAATTGCATGCCTTCTCTACTCTTGGATGGATGCATATAAATGATTTCCCTGATAGCCATAATCTTCATAAGTATTAAAGTTTATCTGCTTTAATAATCTCTATAGTTTCATTTCTGCAGTTTGGGACAGCCAGGGATCGTTTGTTGTAGTTTGTACTCTTCAACACCAATAACCATTATTCCCCATTAGGATAGCCTCCCATTTAGTCTTGATTTGACCCCATTCATCTACTAATAAGACACTAGTCTCCAGTCAACACATCCACATTCATTTCCTTAACTTGCAAAACCGTTTTGCTGGAATTAACTCTTCATTGCAACTTGCAATTCGTTGCCTAGAATTCTAGCAATCCTATCTAGCGAAGCCCCTCTTGATCCGGAGAGAACCAATCCTATCTGTGAAGAGGGCTCGTGCTGTGACATTGGTAATCCCTCTTAGTTCCTCCAATATCTCACTTGAGCTTTAGGACTTTATCTCAAAAAGTGAGAGTTTGAGAGGTAACACTGTCCACCTTTTAGAGATCTAGTAATTGTGTTTTGTAAATATCTATCCTCAATTGCATCCTCTCAAAACACTAAATGTGACGTCTTCTTAAATAATGAAAATGGCATCAACTTCATATAATACAATCTTAAGCAATATTCATTTAGAAATATCCCACCATCACCTCATTTTAAATAACAACTTCTCCAGTTAATAAAAGGATATTCTCAACACTTCATGAACAAGTATACTCACCTCCTCAGGGGGTTTCAACTCTGGAGAACTTTCAGGGATGAACTCTGTAAGTTGTGGGGGGTCCTCAAATGGATCATCCAATATATATGTGTGCTTGATTCTGTAGTGTCACAAGAAGGTTATATTTAAAACTCATCTTTCATGCAAAAACAATGAAGGAACTCCAATTATATTTATCAAGGATATGTGAAGGAATTGCAACAGTTTTTCAGGGGCTGCATTTGAGAATTATTAAGGTGGCATTATATCAGTAAAAAATGGGCCTATAATACAAGCTTAAATGCCTATTCTAAGATACAGAAACAGGGATTTACTAATTGACATTGCTCACAAAAGAAGACAAGATATCTTATATAAAAGACTTGAAACCACTTATGACTGACATCAACAAACTTTCTCTATAGAATTTGTAAGATGAAATAAAGTGAAACCAGTGAAGATTTAAAAATAAAACAAAGAATTTCAATAGATTACATTGGTAATTCTCTAAAATCAGAATGATTATTTTCACAACTAAAGATGATAAAATTTAGTTACAAATTTACTAACAAGATGTCTCAAGAGTCTTAACTTCCAAACTTACAGATGAACAGATAATGCTTGGATTAGGAATGCATCTAGCATTCAGTTTCATTATTTATATTCAACTGAAAATCCATTGTTTTCCAGATAAAGCACAAGACACAAAGTGGTGATGGTCAAAAGACAAATATCGGGGTTACTAAAATTGAAATTTATGACAATTTAGGCACTAGGGCATTAATCAGCCCACAGGGTTAGCTCAATCTGTTGTTACCAATGTTCCTGGGCATTTGGTTAGTTCCATGCCAGCAGGTGCCCAGTTTAAATCCTCTACGTGGTGTGCACAAGTTTAAGCCGATGGGGTTTCAAGGGATGCCATCCATGAATGTGTGAAACCATCCCCTGGGTTTCCCATGAGATTTTCCTTGGAGAAACAATTAGGAAATTAATCTATTATGGTTATTTTGCTAGTATAGGGTATTGGTGTATTAAATGCTCATTAAAAAAATTTCATTTCAATCTTTAACCGATATGATTGAATAAAGGTTCTGGAAACACCAATAGAACACTTGCAAGTGCCAGCAGAGTGCATGATGACACTAATATAGTAATATACAACTTGGATCCTGAGCTATTATCAGGTGATGGTCGCTAGTGAAGCAGAATAATAAAATTTACCGCAAGGATTAGCAAAAGGAACACAACCTTTTGTAAGACACAATATCAAAGTCAAAGCATGTCAACCTATACCTTGTTCCAATAAAATAGAAGATAATAACAGACGATAAGACAATTTTACTAAGGTCCAATGAATGACCACAATAGTAGGTCAACAGTACTCAAGAATAGAGAGAGGGAGTGTGAAAGCATCTCCAATTGCCACTAATCAAAAGCTGAAAAGCATAAAAGACTGATAGAAAAAGCACTAAGTATCCGGCCAATGGGAGTACAAAATAAGTGCAGAATAAAACCATGACAAATAGTAAGAGCAAATGTCAAGGTGTGTTGGAGCTAGAGACCAAGGTCAAATGAGGGAGTGACTAATACTTGCAGCTGTAATGTAGAATAATGAAAAGTAGCAGATGAATGACTTTTCAAACTTTACGAACAACTCAGCTTAATCAGTTTGGTTGAAAGATTTAGAATTTTAGCTAAAAGAAATGTTGCACGGCAGCTCAAACGTGTAGTCATGGTAGAGCAAACTGCATATAGAGGTAAGCGATTTCAGAGAAAACAATAAAAATAGAAACTCAAGAGATGGTATTGAAGACCAAGAAGCATTGATAGCAAAAATAATCCATTTTGGTGACTTTTAGTGCATGAATGACAAACAGACAAGTTAACAATGAGTCTAGCTCCCTTCATCTACTTTCCGGAACAATGTCGGTTGATCTACTGAATTAAGACTTTACACATGTCTTTACTTATCTATTCATGTTGTAAATGTAAATAGAACTTGAACTCAACAACAATAAACACCCAGAACAACATAGATACAGAATTGGAACTAATTATCTTTTAATGATAGATCAAGATTACAATTAGATGCTTTACCACCCAAATCTAGGCATTTGCCGAGTATCACCTTCAAGCTTGGTTAACAGATTCTGTCTAGGAGACTTGACATGCAGGCAGCACGTGCAACAAGGTGGTCACAGTGGCATATTTAACATAATCTCATTATCCCTCAGCTAGGTCAATACCAACAGAGAGTAGACTTAACAGATATCACAGAGGACACTTGCCACAGCCCCAATGGTCCTGTTCCAAACACTATTATTGGGTGTACTTCCTAATGATCAGACCTTGTGAGAAGAGAGACACGGCAATTAGTAATTAAAGCATAACTGTTATATGAACTCATCCCTCATTTTGAGGAAAGTAGATTTTTTAATTTTTGTTGAGGATTTTCATGTATCAACATTGAAGAATGCACATTTGTATGGTTGATTGTAAGAGTGCACTTTCAATGAACTCTGTCTATCCCTTAATATAGATATCATGCAATCCATTTTATTAGTCATGGGAGTTCATGTTCAGTAACCATTTACTTCAGTTTCTGCCATGTATAATACTTTTCTTCACTAATGGAATGGTTTATGCTAATCAATTGCATCGCCTAGCTTTCATGGTGGACTTATGTTTCCTATCAGTTGTGAGACTATTTATTAGTTGCATTTTTCTTTCATGTATGACTAGAATCCCAACATTTTGGAATCTACCCCTGTTATAAATATAAAATAATATATATAAATATAAGAACATAGAACTTAGGGTATAATAAAATCATACGTAATTATTTAAAGGTACAGCTCATAAAGACAACTAAATGTAAAGGGTCGCCATAGGCACATAGATGCCATACACCCTCATTCATGTAATCATCAATCATATTATATTATTCAATACATTATATGTATCTTGTATGGATTTCTCATTGTTATCCTATTTATTTAAGATATTCATTATATGAAACACGTTGGTTCATTACATTGGTATCCAAGCCCCTTTTAGAGCACTTCCACTGCTGTTTCAGTGAAAACAATTTCCTAGTAAATAGTGATATGATCACCCACCCTTGACCATACACTTTTCAGAGCCTTCCTATTCACTGGACTTTGGACATTCCATTTCTTTCATTGCGCCAGCCAGCAGCCATCTTTATTCCAATTGAAAAAAAAATAGATCCAGTAAAAGAGGAAAAAAATATCTAGTGTTTTTTTAAATAACTAGGCTGAGAGAAGAAAAAATATGATACCCATCATCAAGGAGAAGGAATTCTGCTGCTAAAGGAATCCATAGATACCAAAATTAGGAATCTGGTGTAATTTCTAATGCCGCATCAGGCTGAGCATAACATTCAGAGAACAACAACACCGTGATAAAAAAAAAATGCTGCTGAACCTTGATGATATATATTCAGAGTTACAGGAATCAGCCCTCCATGCTAAGATTCCGTACCAGAATCGGAATTGAAACCGGAATCGCATGTTAAATAGCGATCAGTATTAGTAGTATCTTATTTGGTTCTTTATCTTATTTGTTTTCTCCCAGTTTATATGGAAAACATCCTCACTTTCCTCCTGATTTACAAAAGGTAATACTATTAACTAAAATGGTGTATCATATACACTTGGGCACTGGCCTGTGAATCCATAACTATTGAGCGGAGTTGATTATGAAAACCTCAATAAAAGAAAATGCATATTCCCCCTGGTTTAGGTAAGGCTCTGTACGAATTTGAGCTTGACCTGGGATGTGTTGATTTTCTGAGCAGCATCGAGAGACCTTCTCTTCGGAGAATGGGGCCACCTGGTCCAGGACCACAGTGAAGACTCAACCCAATGTTGAGTGACCATTATGTTGAATGGTAGATATCTGGTCTGGGACCATGATATAAACCCAAATCTCCCCTGGGTAGACTCAACCTTGTGTTGAGTAGACATCTGGTCCGGGACCACGATGTAGACCAGTCTGGGACTGGTAGACTCAGCTTAGTTCTGAGTAGCCATTCTCTGGGAGAATGAAGACATTGTAACCCTAGACTGGGCCTGGGCATGTGTGTGGCAATTTGACCCTTGATCTATGGGCTTGGTGTGCTTCTCCAAGGATTAGCTACCCTTGGTTTAAGTTACCCTAGTACCAGATCTAGGTGTCACACAGTGTGTGAGATAAAAGCATTAATAACTCTCTTGGTTTATGATGATGTACTTTTGAAATAAAAAGCACCACAGGTAATGAGCACAGGGGCACTTGGTAAAAGGCCAAAGTCAAAAGCCAAAGAAAAAAAATAGAAGTACCATTTTGGTAAAAGTGAAAGTGAAATTAGGAAAACAATGAAAATATTATTAATTTTATCTTTCCTAATCTTGTCCACCTTAAAGGAGCATAGGTGGAAAACAAAATTAAAGGACTTCTTATAAAAGTCAAAGGAAAAAATAAAAGTGAAAGTGAAATTAGGAAAAAAATAAAAACATTATTATTTTTATTTTTCCTAATCTTGTCCACTTACAGGTGAACAAAGGCTATAAAAGAAGATCAAGCCTTCTCATTTGTCACACACTTTTGCTCTCACAGGTGAAGAAGATTATCTTATGTTCAAACCCTCAGCTAGGGTTTTATCAGCAAAGTCCATCTTCAGCATTTTTGCACAGCCATCTTCAACATTCCATTTTTTGGGCAGTTTTCAGCAGTCTAATATTTTAAAGTAGTTTTCAGCAGTCTGATATTTTTGGGCAGTTTTTAGACAGTCTGATATTTTCGGGCAATTTTCAGCAGTCTGATATTTTTGAGCAGTTTTCAGACAGTCTGATATTTTCGAGCAGTTTTCAGTAGTTCGATATTTTTGGGCAGTTTTCAGACACACTGATATTTTCGGGCAGTTTTTTGCAGTCTCATATTTTCAGGCGGTTTTCAGCAATCTGATATTTTCGGGAAGGAGAGAGAAAATCTCAGTTTTTCTAAGAAAGCCCTAAATTGGTAATTTTCTGTAATTCTGGAAATTGTGGGTAAAATTATCAGTCTGATTTTTACTGATGAATTTTACAGTTACTGTGGTCAAAATCCAGATTTGGATTTGAGGAACTTTTTTGAAGAATTTCTTAAGCCATCTCATTTACGAGATGAGCTATTAATGCTTTTAGGGTTTTTGTCCTTTGAAGGTTTCCCCAGTGAAAAATATTTTGTCCATGTGTGTTGATGTGATGAATGCGTTTTTACTGCACTGCTAATCTATTTATGTTTATCTACAAATTTTTAAAGTTTATGCTAATGCTTAAAATTCAACATGGTATCAGAACTTAGCATGTGAAAACACAGTAAAGAGATACCGTTGTTGTTTCTCACTAAATCTTGGAATAAGATTTGCAAATCTAACATTTGGATAAGTGACAGAGATGGCTACCGTTGGTTTCAAACCGGAAGAGAAGCTCTCTGGTTCAACAAACTTCAATTCCTGGAAGGGCCAGGTTGACATCCATTCTTGATGAGAATGAATTGGATGGCATTGTTGTTAATGTCACAGAAGAGCCAACTACAAATGCTAGTAGGCTTTCCTACAAGAGGAAGCAAGGTAAGGCTAGAAGAGTTATTTATGATTCTATCAAAGAAGAATTGATGCCTAACATCGCATCCTTGAAGACTGCTAAAGAATGCTATGATACATTGGTAAAACTCTATGAAAAGAAGGCTCCCAGTCAAAAGAGAGTCTTGAAGAAGAGGCTACGAACTTTGAAGCTGAACAAAGATGAAAGTGTTGGTTCCTTCTTCACCAAGATCAAACAAGTAAGAGATCAACTCCTTGCTATTGGTGTTACTGTTGATGATGATGATCTTGTACAAACAGTGGTTGATGGACGAGAAAATCAGCCAACCTTTGAAAGGATTTGGCATGATTGCATACAAGAAGAAGCAAGGAACACTAACAAGCTAATCAAGTAGGATAACCTTGCACTTGCAGCAAAGACCAAGAAGTTCAAGAAGCCTTTCCCTCAGCAGAAGAAGGGTAAGAAACCTCAGGGTAAGTTTTCTGACATGTCCAAGATTGAATGTTATACTTGGAACAAGTTTGGACATTATGCTAGAGACTGCAGGCAGAACAAGAAGAAACCCAAGAGAAGGTTTCAAGCATCTACTGCAAAAGCAGAGGAAGAAGAAGATGAAGAACCAAAGAAGAAGAAAAAAACCAAGACTAATAAAACTGATGAGCCTAGAAGAGAGTACTATTTGATTTTTGCTCTAACGGGTTCTTTCTAAGCTTGTTCCACTTCTTGGTTGGTGGAAAGTGGTGCCTCCAGGCACATGGCAGGTAACCGTGGTACCCTTACCAGTTACAGAAAGAAGAAGTTCGCCACTCAAGTAGAACTTGGAAATGACTCCACTTACAAGATTGAAGGAGTTGGCTCAACTTCACTTCAACTTGACTCAGGTACGGTTCTTCATATTGATGATATTCTTTATGTTCCTGGGTTAAAAAATAATCTTTTATCTGTTGTTGGTTTAGAATACAAGGGGCACAGAGTCCTCTTTATGGACAAAAAGGTCTTTTATGGGCAAAAGACACAGATCTAGACTCAGCAGTTCAGATTGGGGTTCGAGAGGGAGGCCTCTACAAGGCCTCCAAAGTTTCCACTCATGTTTTGGTACATCACATAGTTGATCGTTGTGAACTTTGGCATAGAAGGTTTGGACACCTTCACTACACAGCTCTCCCAGGATTGCAAAAGATGGTCACAGGTATGCCAGAAGTTTCTCCAAAGCATGAAGGAATTTGCAAAGGATATACTTTAGGTAAGAACACTAAGAAATCCTTTCCCAGAAGCAAGAGTAGATCTAAAGGCATTTTGGATTTGATTCATTCTGACATTTCTGGGCCCATGTCTTTACCCTCCTTGAGTGGGTGTTTATATTATGTCTTGTTTATTGATGACTACTCTCGGAAGTCTTGGATTTACTTCCTCAAGGCCAAGAGTGAAACCTTTGACAAGTTCAAAGAGTTCAAGACACTAATTGAAAATCAGACTGGCAAGCACATCCGTATCTTGAGATCAGATAACGGAGGTGAGTATGAATCTAATGAGTTTGAAGATTTTTCTCGAGAAGCAGGAATCAAGAAAGAGCTGCCAGTGCCTTACAACCCCCAACAGAATGGGGTTGCAGAAAGGAAGAATAGAACAATCTGTGAGGCTGCTAAAGCCATGATCACTGATCTAGATCTTCCTTTGTCTTTATGGGCTGAAGCTACCGGAACTGCAGTGTACATCCAAAACAGAAGCCCTCATGCTATCTTGGGTGAGAAGACTCCAGAAGAATTCTTCACCAAGAAGAAACTTGCAGTTGATCACATGAGGATATTTGGCACTCCTGTGTATGTTCATGTGCCAAAAGAAAAGAAGGCCAAGCTAGAGCCTTCCGGTAAGAAAGGCTTATTTGTTGGGTACAGTGATTGCTCGAAGGCTTCTCGAGTATATATACCTGGACAGAGGTACATTGAGGTCAGCAGAGATGTGATCTTCAATGAGGAAGCGGTGTTTCGTAAAACACTAGAGCTTTCACCAGAAGATGCAGTTGCTCCACTTGAGTTTCCAGATTCAGAAATTCAGAGGGAGGAAAAGTTTGATGATCAAACTCCAGATATTCCTGAGAACATTGAAAGTCCACTAGAAGAACTACTTGAAGTTCCTCCTTCCAAAAGGAGACCTGCTTGGTACCAAGAAACGGTACAAGAAGCCGAGAAGCATAAAGCTCCTCCAGGGACTTTTAGAGAAAGCATAAGACCATAGAAGTACTCCAGTCTTATGAGTCAGCTTATCAGTTCAGAACCTTCATCATACGAAGAAGCAACAAGTAAACAGGTATGGGTTGATGCCATGATTGAAGAGTATAAGTCAATCATGAAGAATGATGTTTGGAAAGTTGTTCCCAGACCTACAGGAAAGTCAGTAGTGACTTCCAGATGGCTTTATAAGATCAAGCATGCTGCAAATGGCAGTGTGGAGAAGTATAAAGCCAGATTCGTAGCTCGTGGCTTCACTCAGAAAGAAGGCATTGACTATGACGAGACATTTGCATCTGTTGCCAGGTACACTACCATCAGAACCATCATCTCACTTGCTGCAGTATTTGGATGGAAGTTACATCAGATGGATGTAAAGACAGCCTTTCTCAATGGTAAGATTGAGGAAGAGGTTTATATTGAACAACTTGAAGGCTTTGTTACTCATGGGAAGAAGACCCATGTATGTAAACTGAAGAAAGCCTTGTATGGACTGAAACAGGATTCGAGAATCTGGTATGCCAGGATGGATGGATTTCTCCATAGCTTGGGGTTCTCCAAAAGTACAGCTGATTCTAACTTGTACTTTAAAGTTGTTCATAATCATGTCTTGATACTTGTTCTATATGTAGATGACTTGTTTCTTATAGGTGATGAACAAATGATAGACTAGTGTAAAAGGGAGCTTACCTCTAAATTCGAGATGAAAGATCTCGGATTGATGCATTACTTCCTTGGCTTAGAAGTCTGGCAAAAGCCAGGTGAGATCTTCCTAACAAAAGGAAAGTATACAGTGGATATCTTGCAGAGATTTGGGATGCAAAACTGCAAGTCCATGAGCGTACCAATGACTACCAACTTGACAAAGTTGCGGGACTCGGCCTCTAGGTCACAGAATGTGAACTCTACTTTATACAGACAACTCATTGGTTCCCTGATGTATCTCGTGCATACAAAACCAGACATCTGCTACACAGTGAATGCAGTGAGTCAGTTCATGTCAGATCCGAAGCACATACACTTGGTAGCCGCCAAACATGTACTCAAATATGTGCGAGGGACTATCACTTATGGGCTCAAGTATACTTCCAACAGTGGAGTATTGTTATCTGGATATTTTGATTCAGATTGGGCTGGCAATGTAGTCGACCAAAAAAGTACCTTTGGTTATTGCTTCAGTATGGGATCAGCAATGATCTCTTGGTCTAGCAGGAAGCAGGGTTCCATAGCTCAAAGTACAGCTGAGGCAGAGTATATTGCTGCAAGAGATGCCTGCAAGGAAGCAGTTTGGCTCAGAAACTTGTTATCTGATCTGTTCAAGGGAAAGCTTGACTCAACGATCATCCATTGCGATAATCAGAGTTGCATAAAGCTTTCAGAGAATCTAGTGTTTTATGACAGATTGAAACACATTGAAATGAGGTATCATTTCATTAGAGATTTAGTGCAGAGAGGTGCTCTGAAGTTGCAGTACATTCGTACAAATGAACAGATTGCAGATATCTTGACCAAGCCTCTGATAGCATCAAAGTTCGTGTACTTTCGTGACAAGCTTGGTATGGCAGAGAATACCTCTCTTGCTGAGAGGGAGTGTTGATTTTCTGAGCAGCATCGAGAGCCCTTCTCTTCGAAGAATGGGACTACCTGGTCCAGGACCACAGTGAAGACTCAACCCAGTGTTGAGTGGCCATTCTGTTGAATGGTAGATATCTGGTCTGGGACCATGATATAAACCCAGATCTTCCCTGGGTAGACTCAACCTTGTGTTGAGTAGACATCTGGTCCGGGACCACGATGTAGACCAGTCTGGGACTGGTAGACTCAGCTTAGTTCTGTGTACCCATTCTCTGGGAGAATGAAGACACTGTAAGCCCTAGACTAGGTCTGGGCATGTGTGTGGCACTTTGACCTTTGATCTATGGGCTTGGTGTGCTTCTCCAAGGATTAGCTACCCTTGGTTAAGTTACCCTAGTACAAGATCTAAGTGTCACAGTGTGTGAGATAAAAGCATTAATAACTCTCTTGGTTTATGATGATGTACTTTTGAAATAAAAAAATACCACAGGTAATGACCACAGGGGCACTTGGTAAAAGGCCAAAGTCAAAAGCCAAAGAAAAAAAATAAAAGGACCATTTTGGTAAAAGTGAAAGTGAAATTAGGAAAAGAATAAAAATATTATTATTTTTATCTTTCCTAATCTTGTCCACTTAAAAGGACCACAGGTGGAAAACAAAATTAAAGGACTTCTTATAAAAGTCAAAGGAAAAAATAAAAGTGAGTGAAATTAGGAAAAGAATAAAAATATTATTATTTTTATTTTTCCTGATCTTGTCCACTTACAGGTGAACAAAGGCTAAAAAAGAAGATCAAGCCTTCTCATTTATCACACACACTTTTTCTCTCACAGGTGAAGAAGACTATCTTATGTTCAAACCCTCAGCTAGGGTTTTATCAGCAAAGTCCATCTTCAGCATTTTTGCACAACCATCTTCAGCATTCCATTTTTTGGGCAGTTTTCAGCAATCTGATATTTTCAGGCAGTTTTCAGCAGTTCGATATTTTTGGGCAGTTTTCAGACAGTCTGATGATAGTTTCAGGCAGTTTTCAGCAATCTGATATTTTTGGGCAGTTTTCAGACACTCTAATATTTTCGGGCAGTTTTCAGCAGTCCAATATTTTTGGGCAGTTTTCAGACAGTCTAATATTTTCAGGTAGTTTTCAGCAGTCTGATATTTTCAGGAAGTTTTCAGCAGTCTGATATTTTTGGGCAATTTTCAAACAGTGTGATATTTTCGGGCAATTTTCAGCAGTCTGATAGTTTTGGGCAGTTTTCAAACAGTCTGATATTTTCGGGCAGTTTTCAGCAGTCTCATATTTTCAGGCAGTTTTCAGCAGTATGATATTTTTGGGCAGTTTTCAGACAGTCTGATATTTTCAAGCAGTTTTCAGCAGTCCGATATTTTTGGGAAGTTTTCAGATAGTCTGATATTTTCGGGCAGTGTTTAGCAGTGTCATATTTTCAGGCAGTTTTCAACAGTCTGATATTTTCGGGCAAGAGAGAGAAAATCTTAGTTTTTCTGAGAAAGCCCTAAATTGGTAATTTTCGTTAATTCTAGAAATTGTGGGTAAAATTATCATCGGATTTTTACTGATGAATTTTACAGTTACTGTGGTCAAAATCCAAATCTGGATTTGAGGAACTTTTTTGAAGAATTTCTTAAGCCATATCATTTAGGAGATGAGCTATTAATGGTTTTGGGGTTTTTGTCCTTTGAAGGTTTCCCCAGTGAAAAATATTGTGTCCAGGTGTGCTAATGTGATGAATGTGTTTTTACTGCACTGCTGATCTATTTATGTTTATCGGCAAATTTTTAAAGTTTATGCTAATGCTGAAAATTCAACAGGATGTGTATCCCAAGAAACTATGTTGCAGGAAATGTGCCCCCCCCCCCACATCCCCAGCCCGTTTCTTGAAGGCAACTCGGAAACCCGTACCGTAAGGCAGGGAAACACATTTCCAATTGATGGGGGACGTTTCTCGTGTCGAAAACTTGTTTCCTTCAAACGGAAACCCATTTCCAAATCGAATTTCACTAAAATCCCGCATTTCCTTCCACACTCCGCCTAAAACACTCGGTGTTTTTTAATTTTTTGGGTTTTTGCCTTTTTCCGGCTAGGGTTTTAGAGGCTTCCATAATGTTCTTTATGCCTTGGGTTTGTTATAAAATAACACCCATGTCTCCTTTTTTCCATCACGACTTATCCCCAACGCTCATTGGCAACTCACGGGATCCACTATTGGACGTGCTTCTTGTTCTACTTTTGAGGAGGATGAAGATGAGCTCGAGCATGATGACTATTAGTCTTCGGGCTTCAACTCATGCTTTCTTTATATTTTCATTGTTCATGTTGATGTAGTATTGTACTTGTAGCCTCGTATATAAAGGTTGAATTTGGAATCTGGATATATATGTATTAGTGGCTTAGCCTCATTTTGAAGGCTGTTTTTTGGCTATTTCCACTTGCATTATGGAATCTCTTATGAAATTGTGAGTAAAAATGTTAAATGTGATGTTGAATTTAATCGATAAATAATTATAATATAATATATATCGCATTTCCCCGTTTCCTAAATTTTGGGGGGTCACGTTTCCAACCTGTCCCTGTTTCCCCGTTTCGTGCAACTTAGCCGAGAAGAGATCTCATGGAGCACCAATCACTTCACCTCAAAACAGAAAAGAAACTGCCTTGTAATGTTCTGTTTCTTTTTACCAGCTGGGGAATAACTAATGGCTATAATGCCATATGTGATAAAAGCACAACATTAGCGGTGATAATAAGTCATTAGCAGATAAAGAGGACCACTCAAGCTGGATCAAGTGACATGCATGACATGTGAGGCCTAATTCAAAATACATGCGGGATGCGTCATTAAAAGTGCATGCATGCATAAGTTAAGTTGCATGCATCATGCACAGGTCAAAAAGGATAAAAGAAAGCAAATCAACTTCTCTGGGTATCATTGTTATTATTCATCATTGAAATTTGATTTGGAGAGCTCTGAGAGCAGTTTAGGGTTGAGGACAAGTTCCTTAGCCAACATCTGAGTTCTGTGGCGAAATATATCCACCCTAGTCAAGACCAGGGATAGATCATCCAGGTTTATCAGCATACTTCAATACTACATCAGATTCATCAATCTTGCAGGGGTTCGAGAGCATCCCGACAGCTGAAGGATTTGAGGGTGAATTCCCTAACTCTTGTGGGGGCACATTGTTGGATCATTCAAAGACAGATTATCAAACTATTATCGAAGATATCTTCTTCATCTCTTTCCCTGAGGCGCATTGAGAAATTGTTTCACAGTTGATGCCTGCTTATTTATTTATGGAGGGCATAGCTTCTTTATCCATCATAGAGTGCGCATTCCCTTGGCCAAGATCATTAAAGGCGCATTCATTTGAAGAGTGGAGGCTCTATCCTTCACATCATACCTTGGGAAAATTGTTATTTATCCCATCACTGTTTCTTGGGATTCTTTCAAGCATATTTGGAGCCATATCTATTGATCTCACACAAAGGAGGGCATCAAGTTGTCAACCTTTCATGGGTGAATTGATCCAAGGAGAGATCACAACCTTAGAGACCTAGAGTCAGTGCATGGCTTGTATGCCTGCTTCATAGGCTTGGCCTACTTCCATGCATCTCATTGGTATGTTCATGCTTTGATTTGATCACATTTACATTATAGATCTGATTTATATTGTTTCTTGGGGACATGCAACTTTATTAATTTCATGTAATCTGATTTTTGGCCAAATCGTCCAAACACTTGAATTTAAAGACCAACTATCACTGCAACACCTATACAACATCAATATATAGCAATTTGGTATATTACATGCCTGTAGATGCAGCAGACGTGATATTGTATGAGGCTTTCAAAACAGAGCATACGATGAACTCAGGGCTGTAGCTTGTAATAAGTTAATAACTCATGTTGTATTTGAAGTCCAGAAAACATTACATAAATCTTGACCTGTCTTCAAGGTTGTTATGGTAGCAAAATACGAAGCCCCAGATTGTATGCAGCAACCACCAATCACAGTGATCTTTCCTGCTTGACCCTTGTGACAACCTGGAGCAAGTGATGGATGGATTGCATGTACTATTTGGTAGGCAGCACCAGGTGCCGATTCTGAAGCAGCTGTAGCCTCAGGACAAAGCCCAAGGAAAAGCGGGGCATTGCCTTTGTGCTGTTTCATTCAAGAATCATCCCTAAGTCGGTTGTCTTTTGCTGCTGAGTTAGGAAAAACAGTCTCACCACACTGCATAAGATCGTAAAAATACATCGACACTGTAGCAACTCTATGGCCCCTCAAGGCTTGATGAATTCAATCGTGAAAATAGTTGAAATGAGGCTCATATTTCTGACCAACTTCATAATCCATGGTCTGCTGGAAGAAAAGTCCAAGCTTGATTTGATCTCACTCATGACACTTTTCCCTCACTCATTGTCAACAACCATAGATTGTTGTAATGAACCCTTGCCAAGACAATAAGATGGTCATACTCTGCATCTGTAAGAAAATTATTGTACAATAAAAGCCTGGGATGCCAAGATAACTGAGTAGCTCGAGTCAGGTCAAAACCCAATGTTGGACCAGGTAACAATATGGAAAATCTGGATGCATCCCGATTAGGTCTTGACTCTTAATGGCATTTTGTATGTTTCACCAAGCCACCTTAGTAAATATATACCAAAGTCTGCAAATCGTCCAGACTCCATAGAATGCCAGTGAATTATTGAAAGTAACACAAACACCACCTTGGCCATTTGAAATGTGCTCATTCTCAGCATATATGAAATTTGTATGTTCTGTGAAATTGGGTCTGGTACAGAATATGAAGACAAAAGGTGCCCAAAGGTACTAAAGGCATGATGTAAATGCAAATGATCCAACTCTGCAAACATGGAATGGGAATCCCTTGAATCCTCTGATAACAGGAAACTTTGAGAAGCTACCATGTCAAGATTAAAAAACTGGGAAGTTTGCACTTAGGGAAAAAGGTGTTGTGACCAGACAGTGGAGCACTCCAATGACCAGGTGGCTGTAAATCAAGCGGTGGTAACGCTTTGGTGATACCAGTTTACTAGTAGGACTCCCCAGATATAGTCGATAGGCAGCTTGAAGATCATTTGTAGAAACATAACCTGATGATGTATAATGGGAATAAGAAAAGGTTACTCCATTCTCCTTGTGAGCAGTTTGTCTCTAATGAGGATGCAAGTAATTGAGCAAAGGGCACATCGGGAGATGAAGGAGATGTAAGATGAGCTAACTCAGGAGAAGGGGTGAATGGAGCAGTATAAAGGTCAGTAGTAAAGGTTGAGAAAACAGGAGGTGATACAAGTTGCATCACATGCACATATTATCCTATAGCAAACAAGGTTGATTTTGGTCCCCCAGGTGAACGAGTGGCAAATAGAGACAACTCCATTTGGTGACTGAACTGAAGAAGAATTCCCGACATTTGTAAAAGAAGTAGGAGAAGAGAGAGGTGCCAATAAAAATGCCGCCAATGCTGTAGATTGATTAGCACCATTTGCTGGTTGAGCTCCATTTATTTGATTTCCAGAAGTATTCCCATCCAACATATGGGATGGTATCATCTAGAAAGCTTCACTTCCAGAATTGAACTTCATACTTCTCTTGTCAAACATGGAAGTCTCAACCATCAACATTCTGGTCCTCAAACTTTGTTGTTTGACAAAGTTCTCCATAAAGATTTGAAGACCAGGAATCCATCCCTAGTATTAAGTTGATTATATAAATATTGTGATGCTCCTAGCCGATTCAACAATATCTTTGATACAACCAATTTTTCCTATATTCTCTAAAATCAAATCAATGCAATGCGCAGCACATGGAGTCCAAAAGAAGGTTGGATACCTCAGTATAAGCAACCTGCCAGAGGCCACATAATTAACAGCATTATCTATTATGATTTGGACAGCATTCCACGAATCTATCTCCTAGATGAACCTATCCAACAACTCACATAATAATGTTGTATCTGTTATATGTATTATGTGCATATGCATCAATAGATTAATAAGTATTGTCCCCCTACGACAATCAACCAAGAAATTAAGGAGGGTCCAGCCCTTCAATCAGTCCAACCATCTAACATCACAGTGCATCTAGTGAGTTCCCATACCCAGTAAGCTCCTCCAATTTGTGAGTGCATTTGACATTTTCCTTCTGAAGGATAGGCTCTCTTAACTCCTCATAATTAGAGGCCTTATACCTCATGCCAACAATAGCAACATCAAATATAGGGTGGTAGAACAGATTGTTCTTGGCAATGCTGAAAAGAATGTCACTCCATAAAAAAACACCTACCCACAAGCTTGTTTGCTTCTTGCTTCTTCTTTATTTTAACCATTAACCTGATAGAAGGTTGTGCACTAGTTGTGGTTCTTGGAACAAAGAAATTTGAGGCCATTGAGGGCATTGTGGAATTAAGAGGTGATGCTGCAGTAAAACTCTCACTTCTAGCTCTTGCAACCTCAATTCTCACTGATGCTCTCACATCTCTCCCATCCATATCTTGAAGTCATTTGTTGGCAATTTGAATGACTTTTGGGATTGTTTTTTCACAAATTCCCACTTCATGCCCTGGAATTTGTGCGAGGTGGTATTTCAACCGACTAATTCCCCCTATCGTTTCCTTCCCACATGTTGACCACCTAACCAACTAGGTGGCCCACCATGTACTATGTGTATGGTAGCTGAGAAAGAAGTACCTAATAAAGTTTGTTCAAGCGAGGCAGCTCTTCTTCTTATCTTTTCTCCATGAAATTTCTGCACCCCTGCATGGGATATTGTAATGAGATGTCAGCATGAAGGTCTAGTTTTTGTATAACTTAATTGCCTAGGACTTTTTCATTAGGGAAGTCCTTTCATCGAGTGTTTTTTCCCTTGGATAATTAAAATTCCTTTCTAGTGATTTTAATTATCCGAGTTTTTCACTCAAAAATACCTCCAAAGTGGTGAAAGGCGTTCTAATGATCGAGTCCGCCAGGTGACTAAGGCCCAGGAATGTTCTATGTAACCATGCTAGACACTATCCAGAGTCTTGCGGAAGTTCATTAGGTTTTACCTAGGATTTTTTAGTTTTTGGTGATTAAAAATTGTCCCTCGGCATAAAAAAAAAAATTGTATTAAAAAGAGGGTTAAATGGCATATAATGCCCATGAATATGACTATGGGTACTCAAAATCAATAGCATGAGTCCCCCTACACCCTAGGGAAAAGTTTGAAGTCATTCGGACAAGTCTTGCTAAGGTTTTGGTCACATTTTCAAAAGTCAGTCAAGGAAATCAGGAAAATTGGCAATTAATTAGCAAGCCAAATTTTGGAAAAGTGCCTAAAGTCACTTGGAAGGGGAAAATTAAGTTTATATGTTTCTAAGGTGACTTTAGAAGAAGAAAGGCCCCCCATGCAAGATAATGAAGATGTTGCCAAACGAGGGGCACCTTCTCTACCATGGAAATTGGGATATTTAAAAATAAGCCAAAGTAAAGGGTCCCACTTTGGTGGTCTCCCCCTTTGGGCCTAGAATGAAGATTAAAAATATTAGAAGGGGGGTTCCTCCCCATTTCTATTTGATTTCTCACCCTAGGAGGTGTCCCCAAGAGAAGTGGTTCCTCTCTTTGAGCTCCCACTCTCTCATTTTGACAAGTGGCTTGCATGCACTTGGGCTCTCTACTCACTCATTTCCTATTTAAAGAGGCTTCCCCTCCTCATTTTGGTTAGGATCTCTCATGCTCTCTCTCTCTTGCTCTCTCTTGCTCTCTCTTGCTTCCATTTTACTCTCATTCTTTGAGATTACTGTAATTTCCAGCCATTGGGCATTTTTAATAAAAAACATTGGAGGAGATCTTGTGTTGTTTGGTGGTGACTTGCTCCCGTTTTCTCAAGCTTTTTCAAGTACAAGTGAGGCCAAAGAGGCAAACTGTTTTGCCTTGGCAAGATCTTCTTAGTTTGTGTAGATCTTATGAGTTTTTCTCTCTTGCATTCAAGAACTTCAAGCATTTCTTGGTTGAATAGTTTGATTTCTTTAATCATTGTGAGAATACCTCTCTTTGTGTTTGTTTAACTTATCTTTCAAGTTGCAGGTTATCCGGATTGAAGAGTGGGATTCTTTGGTTAGATGTCCTACTTCTTCAACCATTTGAAGAGCAAAGAGCACACTAACTCCTTACTTCAAAAAAGAATTCTGTATTTTTCTTTATCTTTATTTGCATGTTCAAGTCTAGTTTAAATCTTCATTTTACAAGTTATTTGAAGCCATTGATTCTATCATTTTTATTACATATCTTGAGCAAATTTTTACACTAGTATGCAAGTTGTCCCAAAGTGATTTTGGCCATCTTTTACCTTTTTTTGCTTGCTATTTTTTTGCAGGTTTATTGTTTTGCAAGGGGAAACTCTGTCAAAATTTGGGCAGAAAATAGGCAAAGAACCCCCAAGGATCACCACTTCAAAACCCATTGCCTCAAAGTGGTCAAATCTTCATTATCTTTCTCATTTTTCCTTATCTGAAGGTGCTGAAATTTTTGTCATTGTAACAAGTTCTTGGACTTGATCCTTTGTTTGATTTTCAAAGTTATATTTGAGGTATATATTTTCGCCATCCCTTGCATGCAAAGGAGGTAGGGCTTGCCCACCCTTGCATTGCAAAGTGAAGAGGGGCTAAGGCTTGTTATTCTCCATTACTTACTTTCAATTGCTTGCCCCATCTCTTCTTTAGGAAGAGAGTTGTGTGGCGAGGTTAGCATTTGTTATTCTTTGAAATTTTCCATCCATTGCATGCAAAGGAAGTTGGGCTTGCCCACCCTTGCATAGCAATTGAAGAAGGGCTAGAGTAATTAGTTTTCATATCCCCATGTTTAATTTTTGCCCCATCATTTCCATTCAGAAAGTGGATTAAGTGGCTAGGATTAGTTTGTTATTTAACTTTATTTTATTTTTTGCCCACACCGTGTAAGTGATTTGGCTTTGCCATCCTTGCAATATCGTGCTAGCTAGTGTAGTTAAATCTCTTTAAAGTTTTCTTTAATTCTTTGTTTTTAAGTTAATAAACATTGCCCCAATCTTCGCCTCGTATTCATCCCCTTGTCGGTTAGTCCGACCCTAGGTGACAAGAAAGGGAGAAGGTTTGAGTTGGCAAGACTAATAGGCACCCAACTTTTAGCTTGATAAGAAATTGAGAAAAGAATGGTTGACCTGTGGAGCTAGAGGGGTAGAGGTTGTTGGAAGCCTCGTGGCACTTAGTGTCCTCCTGTTGAGCGCCCAACAATCTTTGGGATTGACTTGTGGAGCTAGAAGGGAAACTTGTGTTCTCTTGTTGAACACCCAACAATCTCTCTCAAATCGTAAGAGATAAGTGTTAGGGGTAGACACATTAGATAGGTTGTACTTTTATTGTTGCACACATTAAATCTCCTAAGTTCAAGTTAGACCTAAAATGAACTTAAACTTACGGGACCACTTGCAAAACACTACAATCTCTTGTTTCATTCACAATTTTGCTTTCAAAGCATTTTCAATTCAAATTATTTACATTTTCAAATCAAATTACATTTCACGGTTACATTTCATTTGATGCAAGTTAAATTATGTTAATGAGCAATTTCTTGTATTGAATGATCTAAGTATTTGGGAAACATTTCATTGCAAATTCTTGTCTGTCTTGTATTTTTACATTGTTGTGTATTGTATTTTCCAAATCCCAATAGAATAGACACTGGACATGAATAGTTGTTTCTGTCTTTCTTGTAATTGCATTTGATTTAATTCGAAAGCAAGGTGTTCCAATCATTGAAAACTATTGCATCTCTTCATGGTTGCTTGTCATTAAACTTAATTTAAACCCTAATAAATTCTAACTCCCGATTAAAATTTTTAAGAAACTAAGTAGGGACTATCCCCCTTGACCTTTAGGGAGTAGGGTCTAAACGGAGGAGTTAGGAATCGAGGTGACATTGGGTTCTAAGCTCATAGTTGCTCTCAAGAACACACCTAGCGATTGGGAGACTTTTATGTGGTCCAAGTGTGCTTTAGGCGGCAACACCACACAATTTGCAATTCAACTTTTGTTAATTATGCCAATTCAAGGGAACATGACATACACACATAGAGTCCAGAGCTTATAGCATTTTAATTTTCCAAACATCAATGATTCAACCCATTACCCTCTTTCAGCAAAAGGCAAATGTTGATCACTCGCCCTTAGATGAGATTTGTGGTTGCACTACAAATCAGTGACCAGAGATTCATCCAGTAGCACCAGATGGTCAATGGTCCTTGATATGCCTAGCCAAAGACAGAGCATCACCCCCTAGTGTTGTGACATCTCTAACCCTCATCTTTACTTAGCATGTTTTCTAGCATGATGGTAGGTTAGCATGAGATATTACACTTAAACTTTCATTATGACTCACACACACTTTGATTATTTGCTTGTCTTAGTCTAACCTTGGCATTTCTCTTTTTACTTAATAAGTGTGTTATTCGATGTTAATATGTACGTTGGTGAACTAAGTCAATGTGTTTTCATCCATCTCATACAATATTACCCAGTCATTTCATCCCGTTAAGCCAATTCACCCATCCCCTTCATGTTCCCCTTTGTGAATGATTTATTATTAGTGATGACAAATGGTCTCGCAACTCTTCCAATGTATGAACGCGATTATCAAAGTTTATCGAAGTCAAAAGAGTCTCGTACTCTCAAAAAGGAAGATGTTGAATAAATTAAATGCAAAGGAAAATATCATGGCAGACACTCCCCATCACAAATACCAAGTTCCCTTGTCCCAGGTTGTATAAGACACGTCTAAAGAAAAAGGGGACTAAACCAAAAAGCGCAATATGTGTAAATAAAAAAGCACCAAAAAAAAAAAATTTTAAAAGGGATCAAAATATGAAGGCACGAGGATGGATGGCCCATGACAGCTCTTCCATGGCACACATGTGGAAGAAAATCCTAAAAAATCCTAACTCTTGAAAGTTAAGGATAGACCAAACACTCCTATGTTGCTATGAATATGATAGTTATTTCACAAAGAGCCCATTTCTTCCCTATGTATGTAATTCACTTCATATACCCTCACTTGACTAAAGTAAATTAACCTCTACATGTTAATTTAGGATCTCACATGTAAAAGCTTTCTAAGGGTCACCATTGTTATAGACTGGATAGGCCAGGAAACATGGGTACGGGGACAGGTACTAGTATGGAGACAGGTACTAGTACGGGGACGAGGACAAGGACACCTTTGAAACAGGGTACTTGGGTACGTCGAGGGTACTATAGGCACGTGTGTGTGTGTGTGTGTGTGTGTGTGTGTCACAGTCACATCATACATGCATATTTGATATTTCTAAATTCAATGATTCATAAGAACATTCACATTGGAAATTTGAAACATAAAATAATAAATTTGATAAATCATATGACATAGACTCATAGTAGGTATCAAGTGGAAGACTAGAAGACTGAAGTTATATTAATATAATTAATAACATAAAATATTATATGTCCATGACACCATGAGTTCATACTTCTTTGTTATACTATATTCAAAATTTGCCTAATGGCATTTTCAGAAATGAAAAAGAAAGTTCAAAACAGTAAACATTGAACAAAGAACAAGATAGCTGATTTGGATTCCTTAAGCCATGTCATCAGCATCCTCAAGATCAATGTCATCAACATCACTAAGGTCCTCTGCCAGCAAGCTCTCTAGATAGGAATAACTCTCAAGTTGAGTCTCCTGTTCATCAATAGTAACTGGAGGTATCTCAACCAGGCCATCTGGTTGTATCTCCTCATCCACACAGGGTTTAGATAAGGTGCTAAGGCCCACATAACATGTGTTTTAGTGTTTTAATTTTTAATTTTTAAAATTTTAAACTTCAAACATTGCAAATTGAGCCCCCCCCCCCCAACCGACGATGTAATGTCCCCTTCCAACTAAACCACCATGAGAACACCCGTTAACCTATTTTATTCCATAGGTTCGAGCGAGTCTTAAAGAAAAGGGAATAACTGAGGGTTGATAGCACTAGGAGCATAAAGGTACATCAATTCAGTATTATTAAGTCATCAGTGTAGAAAGAAGGCCATCAGAGTTCATATCCTAAAGCATGCGGAGCATGCAAGCCTTTTTTAGGCAGTGTTAAAGTCAACATCAAATTAGAATTGCATGCATGCAAAAGTGAAGCATAAACCCTAAAAGTGACATGCAAACCCTAAAAGCATATGAAGATCTGTTTAAGAAGGGTTATGGGGCTAAAGAAAATATCTATTGTTATTGTTGATTGATTTTGGAGTTTTGAGCAGAAGCACAGCGTGCAGCTGCAGCAGTTGGGGTTGGAGACGGTGTCTTCAGCTACGAAGGGTTTGGCAGTGAGATATCTGCCCTAGTCTCTTATTGGGATAGATCATCCAGGTTTATCCATTGCATCCATCATATACTACAGTATTCGGAGATCCAGCACATTCCGTAGGGTTATTACTAATTAGCAGATCCATGTTTTGCAGCCGAAAGTAACAGGGAAAACACAGAAGAATTCGTTGGGACCACAAAACCCATTCTTTCCTCTACATGTTAGCTTCCTCTTTCCCAGCAGGCCTATCCTACAATATGCAATGATTATCAGCCGTCAGTTTGCTCACCTGGAGCAGCTATCAGCCAAACAGATTAGTTGGGAGCGTGAGCAGCAGAACTACCAATCAATTCGCCAGGGCACTTAGAGGCAGCCAAACCTCTGCATGTGTCAGTCCATCTCTCCGACATTAGCAGACGGACAAGCTCAAAAAGTTCCAGCCCGAACAGACGTCTCCTCCTACAAAAACGTCACCTTCAGTATGGAGGGTGCTTACAGTACTGCGGGGCGGTAACACCGAAGGAAAAGAGCATTATTAGACCACCCATCCAGATCCTTATACATGCAGCGATCTCTAGAGTCATTATCAGCCAGAATATCAATGATAAGTGTTAATTTCTCTCTGCAAAACCCTAACCCTAATTCAGCTATATTTTAGGGCATTTTTGCATGGTGAGTTTGCATGCACAGTTATTTTGCAACTCTGTATGAGATTGAGTGTGCGAGTCAGCACTATCATAGAACATTATAGAATATCAGTATTTGGGATATTACAGACGAACTAAGGTAAATTGCCCAACAGTCGTATTGCCCATGTACCCAAACACGCGGTATGGCGCACCAAAATCCGTGCGAGTACCTTGTTTTCATAAATGAAGTATCAAGTACGTGAGGTTGAATTTGGGTACGGCTAGTTACAGACTAGAGTTGGGTACATACCATCGAAGTACCCAAGTACTCGACAATAATTCGCGTACCCAACCCCCCAGTATGGGTACCCATGCAACACAACTTCTATTCCTTTATATAGTTTCTAGTGAAGGAACTTTCTAGTAGGCGAAAGTAGAACCTTCTAGTAAGCCTTCTTTCAATAGTTTCTATCTAACCTCCTAGGAAACTTCTAGTAGGCAAAACCTTCTAGTAAGCCTTCTTACAAATATTGCTTCACACTAATATAGTTCATGGGCCCTAACATTAGTCATGATATGCTAGCATACATTCTTACACACTAAGCTAGCCTTCCCAACAACTTATGGCACATGTCATGACACATTATAATAGCACTCACCAAGCATCGACTAAATTTTGGGGTACCTTCAAGCATATAATATTATAATACCACCAACTTACATAATCTATGGGTGGTGGACATTCCACTATGTTGTTAAGACATTATTGCCTTTCCTTTCAATTACAAAACTCAAACATATGTTATTCATCATATCATAGCACACATCATAATAAAACCCAAAGGAAATAAGGTGTAACAACTCTCAAACAAGCTAATCCACATTAATCATAGATGATACAAAAATGATAATTAACATTCAGGAACGACACCATAATCAAATTGACAAGAAACACTGGTAAATAACTTATAATCAAAACAACCTATCATGTTACCAAATTTAAGGTGAAAGTGTTAATTAAATAGTTGAAATTATATACCGAATATTTTTGTAAGGTCGACCTTTCTCATCAACATAAGCTTCATTTATCCTCATCAATGTATCCAAGCCTTCCGCGACCTCCCCAAACACCTATAATATTACATATTTACAAAATTTATTTGATTGTGTGGAACATAATTGCAATATATTTGCTACTAGGAAATTAATATTATAGACAAGTCGTACCGTATGCTTTCCATCAAGATAGTCCAAGTCATCCCGCAAGGTAATGTAAAACTACAATTTAAGAGACAAAGCATAATGTCAAAAATATATTCAACGCTTGAAAAAGAATGGGACAATATTCTGTACAATGAAAAGGATAAGAAAAAAATAAAACTATATGTGCATTTGAAGGCGTACTTCAAAGTAGGCTTCAAGATAATAATTAATAAGTTTCACAAAATATTCATAAAATGTAACCGATTCCAAATAACCATTACAAAATTACCTTCACATGAGAATTTTTTTTCCAAGGAAAACCTCAGAAGGGAAACCAAGGGATGCTTCCCCACATTCGTGAAGGACATCCCTATTAAACCTGTTAGCATGGATTTGTGTGTCACCCAGCAGGATTTGAACTGATTCAAAAGCATTATTAACTACTTTTATGAGTACCGTTACCCATTCATTGTTTCTTAGCATGTTAGGCATAAAATGCTCATGTGAAAGTCCAACGGGCTAGCTCAACCAATCGTTGCCAATAGGTCGTTGGACATTAATAAAATAATCTTATCTAAGTTCATCCATGGCATTGAAAATATTCTGTAATTTAGGCGACAGAAATATTTCACCCCCATCTCTATTGTTACATTCTAGTATTTTTCCACCAAATTATGTGCATCGAGTATAATTGAGAACAATTAATACATGTTAAGATACTATTTGAGCCAATTAATCAAACTTGTAGTTTGATTAACATGTTTGATGTTTATACCTTAGTTGTTCAATTCAATCATCTTATTCATGCATGGATTTCACCTAGGTTCCCAGGCTCCCAGATGCTGCAGGGGCATTGTTTTTATCTTCATTGTAGACTTCTTTGTATGATCCCTAGTGCATACTATAAGCAATGTTGACCATACTATCATACCTATAAAGGGTAAAACTGAGAACAATTAAAAAGTGTTAAGATATTCTTCGAGTCAAATAAGCAAACTTATAGATGTTATAGTTCAGCCTTTTTGTTTTCCTATCTTTTCGTAAAGTAGATATTTAATATTGGTAATACCAAGTACTTTAGAAGTTGAAAGCAGAGAGTTCATTCTATAATAAACCCAATTTATTACCACATTAAATTAGATTATTGATTTCATTACTTTCTAAATTTAGGAATATGAAGTGAATAGTCATTCCCTCCCTCTAACCCATGTAAAAGAGTCTTGGAAAATGAAGCAACTACTTCAAATTGTTCTTTCTCACTCTGCCAGTTTGAGTTTTCTGTTATTTGTAATATTTGTATGCAATTCCTGATATCATATAAGAGCAACAGAGGCCTACAAGCATGCATCCAAGAGTCACAGTGAAAGACGGAAATCACCACTGCATCATGAATATACATATCATAGAACAAGGCCACTAAGCTTGACACATGTTGGAGCAGAATTTGGATGCGAACCAGGGAAAAGTTTAATTTAACCATAATGTTCTTGTAAATGTAGAAAAGTTTGCAAATCTTCATAATTCCAAAAATATAAACTATATATATATTTGGCAAAGCTTTTGGAAAACATTTTTAATTTATGAGGATTTTATATATTTTATAAAAAAAATGTGTTGCAATCATAACGAGATAGTAGATCTACAATGAACACTTCAACAAACCCTAACCCAGACAAGTAAAACACAACAGATTTATATCAGCACTCAATGTTGATCGCAAGAGAGATGAACCCATACCATAGTGCACCAAGAGGCATAAATGCACTTGAGAGATAAATCAAACATAACCAAGAAAGATTGTTGCATCATCCAAACACAAGTACCCAATAGAAGCACTATATTGAAAAAATGGCCTTGGGACTTTATCAATAATCAACTTGAATGAGTCAAAATGAGATAAGTGTGATGTCTTTATACACATCTTTTAGTGTTGGGGTGCCAGCACAAAGAGGTTAGCTAGGTAGACCTTAGCCAAAATAAAGTGAAGTACAATAAATGGATTAGTTAACCATCTGTAGGCTCAATAAAGCCATCAATACAAATAGGTTGGCACATGGCCTTAAGTAAAGATTAACCAGAAAATCTCAACAACTGCCTTTAAGCTATACTAAGAGCCACAACGAAAGCATTACATTCACAAATCATCACAGTATGCATCCATAGATCATCGCAATATCCCTCCGCCCCCGCGCCCCCCCCCAAAAAAAAAAAATTGATCTAGAGGTCATCAAATGCCATAAGCACTAGAAATAAACCTTCAGGATCTTCGTTAGCATTGATCAGATTCCATAGAAACTACCATTTATACTCTAATAGATTTGGCTTCACAGAATGGATGGAAAGTTCATTAAATGAATGTGAAGACTGCTTTCTTAAATAAAGACTTGAAAGAAAATGTCTCCATGTCCCAACCAAAAGTTTTTGTTGTGCAAGGGCAAGAACAGAATATATGCAAGCTAATCAAGTCTTTGAATGGGCCTAAAACAAGTAACTTGCGCATGGTATGAAAAACTAATCGAGCATCTTCAAAAATTGAACTCCAAACACTTCAAGGTTGATGATGCAACTCTATTTTTCAAGAAAAGTGGCAGATCCATTGTATATCTTGTGGTGTATGTAAATAATATGTTGAAGACAGGGAACAATGAAAGCTACATTGCATCCATAAATAAGGAATTGAATAAAGGCTTTGAGATGATAGATTTGGGACATTTTCACTACTACTTGGGTATTGATGTCACTAGGAATCCAAAGCAAATGAAGCAAACATCGGCAATTTTTCGCGAAAAATCGCCAAAATCGCGATTTTTTCCAATTTTTCGCGCCACAATGGAAAAACTTGCCCAGCTTGAGGGATCCGCGGCATAAAGAGGTAAAGGGGCTTTTTTTCATTTCACTTGAATTTTCTTGTTGGAGAAGGAGGGAGAAGGGTAAAAGAGACCAACAACCATTGGGGAGGCATCCAAACACCATTTTACATCACCATCAAGGATTTCTAAGGGGCAAGGGTTCAAGATTCCAACCAACCAAGTCAATCTTCTTCTCACAGGTATGTACATTGTATCCCACATAGATTGTTTGCATGTTTGTTTGCATTTTTCTCTGCCTATATTTCTCTTTTTTTTTGTCATTTTGACAACGATTTCCATGCCCATAAATATGAAAAACAGTCACAATGTAAGGGATTTTTTCAATGGAACAGCAGGCTTGTTTTCTTAGGCTTTTAGCCACCCTCTTGTTCTCATTTTTCATGGCTAAATATATAAATTTAGAGGTCTAATTTTTTAAACCAAACTGCTGCTATTTTTTTCAAAAGGTTTTAATGTATTTTTTTGTGTTTTTTGTGCCCTAGGCTTGCATTTTGACTGTTGAAAGTTTAGGTTTTCATTCCCTTTGCAATAATGCCAAAGCCTTTGGACCCTTTATGGCAGTATGATGAATCAGAGGATGGGCCAAACAAGCAGAATTTGAAATGTAAATTGTGTGGGCATCACATGACGGGAGGGATTAGCAGCTTGAAGTACCATCTAGCTAAACTACCTGGGCATGATGTTAACCTATGTACTGGAGTGACCACAGGGATCATGAGATCTGCACATGACTCGATCCATGAAAAGAACAAAAAGAAGGATGAGATTGCAGCAAACAGAGTTGAGCTTGTAGCTTTTGGCCTAACAAGAGGTTCGAGGGTATCAATGTCTATTGTTGTTGGTGCAAGTAGTGGGAGGGGCTCCACTGATTCACCTATCGGGAGGGGGGGGTTCCTCATCTTATTTTGTTGCACGAACAAGACCTGGCGAACAACCTTCTATTAGTTCAATTATAAAGAAAAGTGAAAAGGTACAAGCAGACAGGGTTATGGGGAGTCTTTACTGGAGTAACATACCTCTCACCATTGTCAAAAATAATCCATTTTGGCAGCAGATGTGTGATGCCATTGCAGTAGTGGGCCCAGGGTATAAAAGTGCCACCTCTAAGGGGTTGCAAGGGCCAATCCTTCAAGCAGAAAACAAGGGCATCAGTTCTAGATTGGAGGAGTTCAAGAAGTCATGGGAGACCACTGGTTGGACAGTCATGTCTGATGGTTGGACAAATGGTAAGGGTAGACCCCTTTTCAACTTCTTGGTACATTGTCCTAAAGGTAAGATGTTTATTAAATCAATAGATGCATCAGCATATGTAAAAGATGCATGACTCTTATGTGAGTTGATGGAGGGGTTCATACAGGATACTGGGGTGCACAATGTTGTGCAAATTATTACAGATAATGCAGCTAATTATGTGGTTGCTGGTAAGATGCTTATGGAGAGGCACTTCACTTTGTTTTGGACTCCATGCGCTACTCATTGTATTGATCTGATGTCGAAGGATATCGGGAAAATTCCCTTCATCAAGGAGGTGATTGATCAAGCTAGAAGCATCCCCAAATTCATATACAACCATGCTTTTGTTCTCAGATTCATGAGGAGGCACACCAAAAACAAGGAGTTGAAGCATCCTGCAATCACGCATTTTGCCACCACCTTCATTACGCTTTAGTCTTTGCTTCAATGTCAGTTTGAATTGAAGCAAATGTTTTTTTGTGACTAGTGGCGTGATTGTGCATACAGTAGGAGAGAGGATGGGAGAACCATTGCTAAGTTGGTGTACACTGACTCTTTCTGGGAAGGAGTAGAGGAAGTGTGTACTGTGAGTGAACCTTGGGTAAAGGTTCTGAGACTTGTTGATGGTGATAAGTCTGTAATGGGCTATTTGTGTGAGGCCATGGATAGGGCCAAAGAAACCATCCGAAATTATTATGTGGGAAAGGGTACCCTTGGGCACAACAAGCACATGTTGTTCTGGGATTTGATTGATAGTAGATGGACCAGGATGCTTCATCGACCCATTCATGCAGCAACACTCTTCCTGAACCCCGCATTTGCCTACAAATGCAATTTTGATTTTGATGACGAGGTGTTGGAATGGCTCCTCACTTGTATTCAGAGGATGGTACCTCAATATGACACTCGCCAAGAAGAGGCTAATATTATATATATATATATATATATATAGCATCTTAAAAGAAGAGGCCAATGTTTTATATATATATATATAAAGAAAAGAAAATAATAAATAATATAATAATGTTTAAACTAAAAATCATCTAATAAATTGTAATTAGTCATGAAAAAGCATGACTTTACGAAAAGTCATATTCATACCCCATAAAACTTATATATGCAGGATTTATATCGTACATTAAGCATCATTGACAAAAAATCAGACTTTTGCCAAACACTTAGTTAAACCCAGATTTCAGACTTTAACTGCCATTAAGTAAAAATACTTCACATGCATAAAACCCAACAACCATGAAGCTGAAACACTGCAAAAACTAAGTCTGTAGCAGCGGAAATACACATAAGAACAGCCGATTGATAAACCCATAAAACACTAGATTTTTGGTCAATGTGACCCTAGAAAAACCCCACCCCGGGGAAAACCAGTCCAAGAGAATTTTATTGCAACATGTTCGATTCCAACACCTTTACTCACGTGATGGGACATGTACTAGTGCCGATTTGTGTAGAAGACCTCAAAGTTTGGTGGCATTCCATATATGTTACCTCCTTGATCGTGCCAGTATTTATGATATCTCACCTCTCATGACCAAAGTTCAGTGTACTTTTTTATGTACCAGATGTCTTCATTCAGTATGGAGACCTTAATTCACTATATATTGTATGTGGCGATGACCACTCAGGACATATGTCTATTATGCCTATTCATGGCCATTGTACTATTATGTATCCGGGACTGCTATGTAATCTACAGTCACATGTAGAGATATATCATTGTATTATATTGATGAGTGGCCGAAACTTCCACCCACTTTTTCATTACTCCACTCCTGGGACTGTTATAATGTATTTCGGCCACCATGTACCCCTCTAACCTCACACAGTAGGGGGCATCTGTTATAGCGTGATTTCAATTTGTCACACCCGATACATCATGCTTTGATGGCCTTTCCATGTCCTATGCAAACTCACCTTATCCCATTTGCACACCATTACCCTATTGCTCTAGTTGAACCCCTTAAAAACACTTTTTGAATATACACGTGGGTCACAACTTTACAACCTGCGTATACACAACTTCCACCACACGTACATCGGGTTTTATGCTCAATAAATGAAAATAGTTGGAGTTTTCTCCATCTAGTAACAATTGACTTGATCCTTGGCCTTCCCTATGCCGAGAAACGCTCTAATTCGACCCTTCATTTGCTATTGAGGGGCTATATATTGAGTTATTGTGAAGCATTGAAAGAGGAGAACTTTGGAGAGTAAAGAGTTTATAGCCAAATTGTGCCCCATTCTTATATGCCTGAGTCTACATCCCTTTGTCCTTGAAGGAGCCATTCGTGCTCTTTCCCAAGCATGCCTTTGTCTTTGTGAGCTTGCCATTGTATGGAGGATTGATGTGGTCGAGGCTAAGGTGGAGGGACTGGGTTTCTCAATTTCGACGAGGTGTCAACAAAGGTTGTCATTTGTATCTCTATTTATATAAAGAAAAGAAAATAATAAATAATATAATAATGTTTAAAACTAAAAATCATATAATAAATTGTAATTAGTCACGAAAAAGCATGCCTTTACGAAAAGTCCTATTCATACCCCATAAAACTTATTTATTCAAGACTTCTATCGTACATTAAGCATCATCAAAATTTTATTAATAAATATTTATTTTTTCAGTTATCGTTGAGTTTATGTGTTGCAGATGCCCTCCTTCCAGCAGATTCCATTTCTTTGACGTTAGATCATTTATTCTGGAATAGGAATCTAGAGTCCATTGAGTGCCTTGAGGCTTGCAGTCATCAATGGCAGATTCTCTCACCATCGACAGATTTGGGAATACATCAGTGTTCGACCTCAACACATCTATTCACACTTCTTTGAATGCACTATGTACCTTGATTCCCATTATCAATATCAGTGGGATGTCTCGTGTCTGTTAACGGTATACATCAATGAGCAGTAGTCAAACAATGGTCCATCATGTTCGACTCCAACACCTTTATTCACATGATGGGACATGTACTAGCGTCGATTTGCGTAGAACACCTAAAAAATTGGTGGCATTCCATATATGCTACCTCCTTAATCATGCCAGTATTTATGATATTTCAGCTCTCATGACCAGAGTTCAATGTACTTTCTTATGTACCAGATGTCTTCATTAAGTATGGAGACCTTACTTCACTGTATATGGTAGGTGGTGATGACCACTCATGACATATGTCTATTATGCCTATGCATGGCCTTTGTACTATTATAGATCCGAGACTGCTATGTTATCTACAGTCACATGTAGAGATATATCATTGTATTATATTGATGAGTGGCCGAAACTTCCACCTCGTTCTTCATTACTCCACTCCTGAGAATGTTATAATGTATTTCAGCCACCATGTACCTCTCTAACCTCACACAGTAGGGGGCATCTGTTATAGCATGATTGGCCACACCCGATACATCATGCTTTGATGGCCTCTCCATGTCCCTATGCAAACTCATCTTATCCCATTTGCTCACCATTACCCTATTGCTCTAGTTGAACCCCTTAAAAACACTTTTTGAATATACACGTAGGTCAGAAGTTTATAACCCGCGTATACGCAGCTTCCACCACTGTCACCTGCGTACAGCGGGTTTTATGCTCAAAAAATGAAAATATTTGGAGTTTTCTCCATCCAGTAACAAATGACTTGATCCTTGGCCTTCCCTATGCCCAGAAACGCTTTGATTCGACCCTTCATTTCCTTTTGAGGGGCTATATATTGAGCTATTGTGAAGCATTGAAGTGAGCTATTGTGAAGCATTGAAGGAGGAGAACTTTGGAGAGTCAAAAGATTATAGCGAAATTGTGCGTCATTCTTATATGCTTGAGTCTGCATCCCTTTGTCCTTGAAGGAGCCATTAGTACTCTTTCCCAAGTAGGCCTTTGTCTTTGTGAGCTTGCCATTGTATAGAGGATTGATGTGGTCGAGGCCCAGGTGGAGGGACTGGGTTTCTCAATTTCGACGCCCAGGTGGAGGGACTAGGTTTCTCAATTTCGACGAGGTGTCGACAGAGGTTGTCATTTGTATCTCTGTTTATATTAATAGAAATAGATCATCGCAATAAACCCCCCCCCAAAAAAAAAAATTAATAATTGATCTAGAGGTCATCAAATGCCATAACGCACTAGAAAACAACTTTCAGGATCTTCATTAGCATTGATCAAATTAAATAGAGACTACCATTTATACTCTAAGAGATTTGGCTTCACATAATGGATGGAAAGTTCATCAAATGAATGTGAAGACTGCTTTCTTAAATGGAGAATTGAAAGAAAATGTCTCCATGTCCCAACCAAAAGTTTTTGTTGTGCAAGGGCAACAACAAAATGCATGCAAGCTAATCAAGTCTTTGAATGGCCTAAAACAAGTAACTTGCGCATGGTATGAAAAACTAATCAAGCATCTTCAAAAATTGAATTCCAAACACTTCAAGGTTGATGATGCAACTCTATTTTTCAAGAAAAGTGCAAGATCCATTGTATATCTTGTAGTGTATGTAGATGATATGTTGAAGACAGGGAACAATGAAAGCTAAATTGCATCCATAAATAAGGAATTGAAGAAAGGCTTTGACATAAAAGAATTGGGACATGTTCACTACTGCTTGGGTATTGATGTCACTAGGAATCCAAATCAATGAAGTAAACATCGGAAATTTTTTGCGAAAAATTGCCAAAATCAAATTTTTTTCCTCAAGCCGATTTTTCGGCGAGGAAAAATCGCGAATTTAAAAAATTGAATACAACACAATTTTTTCCAATTTTTTCGCGCCACGATGGAAAAAATCGCCCAGCTTGATGGATCTGTGGCATAAAGAGGTAAAGGGGCTTTTTTTCATTTCACTTGCATTTTCTTGTTGGAGAAGGAGGGAGAAGGGTAAGAGGAGACCAACAACCATTGTGGAAGCATCCAAACACCATTTTACATCACCATCAAGGATTTCTAAGCAGCAAGGATTCAAGATTCCAACCAACCAAGTCAATCTTCCTCTCACAAGTATGTACATTGTATCCCATTGTTTTTTCTATCTTTTACATGGATTGTTTGCATGTTTGCTTGCATTTTTCTCTGCCTAGATTTCTCTGTTTTTTGTCATTTTGACAACGATTTCAATGCCCATAAATATGAAAAACAGTCACAATGTAAGGGATTTTTTCAATAGAACAGCAGGCTTGTTTTCTTAAGTTTTTAGCCACCCTCTTGTTCTCATTTTTCATGGCTAAATATATAAATTTAGAGGTCTAATTTTTTAAACCAAACTGCTGCTATTTTTTTCAAAAGGTTTTAATGTAATTTTTTTGTGGTTTTTGTGCCCTAGGCTTGCATTTTGACTCTTGAAAGTTGAGGTTGTCATTCCCTTTGCAATAATGCCAAAGCCTTTGGACCCTTTCTGGCAGTATGGTGAACCAGTGGATGGGACAAACAAGCAAAATGTGAAATGTAAATTGTGTGGGCATCACATGACGGGAGGGATTAGGAGCTTGAAGTACGATCTAGCTAAACTCCTTGGGCACAATGTTAGCCTATGTATTGGACTTACCCCAGAGATCATGAGATCTACACATGACTCAATCCATGAAAAGAACAAAAAGAAGGATGAGATTGCAACAAATAGAGTTGAGCTTGCAGCTTTTGGCTTAACAAGAGGTTCGAGGGTATCAATGTCTACCATTGTCGGTGCGAGTAGTGGGAGGGGCTCCACTGATTCACCTATCGGGAGGGGGGGTCATCATCTTATTTTGTTGCACGAACAGGACCTAGAGCACAACCTTCTATTAGTTCAATTATAAAGAAAAGTGAAAAGGTACAAGCAGACAGGGTTATGGGGAGGTGTCTTTACTGGAGTAACATACCTCTCACCAATGTCAGAAATAATTTATTTTGGCAGCAGATGTGTGATGCCATTGCAGTAGTTGGCCCAGGGTATAAAAGTGCCACCTCTAAGGAGTTGCGAGGGCCAATCCTTCAAGCAGAAAAGAAGGGCATCAATTCTAGATTGGAGGAGTTCAAGAAGTCATGGGAGACCACTGGTTGCACAGTCATCTCTGATGGTTGGACAAATGGTAAGGGTAGTGTTGCCCACCTATTTCAACTAGGTGGCAACCTCATGGACATTCTGTGCAGTTTGTACCATGGAAAAATCCTAGGGATTTTTCACTCAGTAGGGCAATTCTGCCCCTCTTGTACGCGGAAAGTCCGCTCCCCTGCGTGGGATAATTAATGTAACTTTATATGTCATCATGGGTCATTCCTCTAAGGATGTCACAATGGACTTTATTATCAGGGAAGTCCTCTTCACCGAGTGTTTTTTTTCCCTTCCAATTAATTTTGTTAATTAACAATTTTAATTGGTTGGGTTTTTCACTCACCAATCCTCCAAAGTGGTGAATTGGCGTTCTGATAATCAAGTTGTTGTCCATGACCACGCTAGCCATATCTTGTAGTCTTGCGGAATTTCGTTAGGATTTTAATTTCTATTTTGATTTTTTCTTAATTAATTAACTTTACCATTTGGTGGTTAATTAATTAAGTTTCGATGTAATAATATAATTTCTTGAACCTTGGCATTTTGTAATAGGGGCTATGAATGCAAATGAAAAAGCTATGACACCCCCTAAGCCATTGGTTGAAGTCTCATGTCATTCTGACAAGGAGTTGGGAAGTTAGACCAATTTTGGTTAAGACAAGGTATTTTTTCCTAAGAAATTAATCTAATTTCCAAGGGTGAAAAATTAAATTATTTGATTTTGAAGGAAAAAATCAAATAAGGCCATGGTAATTAAGTTTGGGAGGTGGCTAATCATAGTTAATTTTTATTTAAATAAACCCCCCCATGGTCAAAATAAATTTTTGAAGATTTCCCAAGTGGAGTGCCCCTCTTGTCTTAATAAAAGATTTAAAGTAAAAAACTTAAATAAAAGATTAAAAAATAAAAAATAAAAGATAAGAATAAAAAATCAAAATTTGAGTCAAAGGAAGCCCCAGATAAAAAAATAAATAAATAAAAGAATAAAAATATAAAATAAAAGATTAATAAATAAAAATAATAAAAAACAAAATTTGAGTTAAAGGAAGCCCCAGATAAAAAATAAAATAAAAAGAGATTTAAAATAAAAGATAAAAAATATTACAAACTTCCCTGCAAATTCTTCGGAGCTCCCAGTAGAGGGTCTTTCCCCTTTTCTTGGAGGTTGTCCTAACCAAGGGGGGTCAGCTAAGAAGGGATCTCAAAAAGGTCCAAAGGCTGTTAAAGTTAGGAAGCGTAGGGACAAGCTGGTGTTGGGGGTGGACGTTTCATTGGAAGAGGCTGAGGATATGTCCATGACAGCAGTGGTGGGGCATGTACGTGGCAAACATTTTGGATGTGGTTTTCTCCAGAGGTGGGCAGCCAAGCAGTGGA
>LPNX010143409.1:298919-352293 GCA_001517045.1 Pseudotsuga menziesii | reverse complement strand
CACTTATGGAATGAGAACCGCTTTGCTGAAATTGGGAATTTTCTGGGTGAATATATATGTGCTGATTTATCCTTTCTGGAGACTGGTAAGTATTCAGTGGCCAAAATTATGGTAAAAATCGATCTGCGTCTGGGACTCTCCTCTGAATTAAATGTACAGACAAAGGATGGGGACTTTGTACAAATTTTGGACTATGTGGGTGTGCCGTTTAGGTGTCATCGTTGTCATACATATGGACATTTGGTGGCCAGTTGTACTCTTCCTTTTAGGACCAGCAAACCAATGATTGATGATGATTTAGATGGGATAGATGCTCCTAAGGAGGTGGGGGTTACTGCTGGTGTGGGGGTAATGAAAACTGGGATATTGGATGGAAGGACGGTGGACACAGAATCAGAGATACAGGCTGCTTCCAGAAAACTCCCTTTTAAATCAGTCATGTCTTTGAGTGAGGTGGACAATGGCAAGAAGGTCCCTGGGGGATTGTTTGATGACAGACTGGGGGCTGGGGTTAATGCTTTGGTTTCTTCATCTCTAAATGGCTCCAGGAAGACTTCAGTGCAGGCCAATTTACAAGGGGGTTCATTTTCGAATCCCTTGGGAATGTCTTTTATCCCTTCTCCTGTAGTTTCTCTTTTCTCTGAGGATATGGGGAAGGTTTTGTCTTTTGGTTCTCCTTTAGCCAGCCCAGCAATCCACTGTCTGGTTGTTCCTTGTCCGTTGACGTCGTTTGATTGTGTTTTATCCCCTTCCATTGTTTCTACAAATATCTCTACCAGCTCTGAGGGAAGAAGTATCAGATATGCTCTTAGAAGTAGGGAGATATCCTTTGAGGGGTCGGGGGGGGAAGGTCTTCCTGGTTTGTCCTTGCATATGGTGGGGAAGGGTCGTGGCAGAAAATCTCTTTTGTCCAAAGCACAAGATCGGGTGTTGCCCACCTATTTCGACTAGGTGGCAACTCCATGTACATGAAGATGTACATAGTTGTACAATGGTACCTTGGAAAAATCTGAGGATTTTTTCCACTTCTACAGGGCAATTGCCCCTTTGTAAAACGAAATGTCCGCTCCCCTGCGTGGGAAAATTAATGTAATTTTATGTACTAGTGTGGGTCATATGATATGGATGCCACACCATGGAACTGGTTGTTAGAGAAGTCCCCTCATCGAGTGTTTTTTCCCTTTCCAATTGATCTTGTTGTATAAACGATTTTAATTGGTTTGGTTTTTCACTCAAAATCCTCCAAAGTGGTGACAGGCGTTCTAACAGTCAAGTCCATGAGGTGGCTAAGGGTTCAAAATGCTATTCGTGACCATACTAGACATTTGTATAGAGTCTTGCGGAGTTTCGTTATGTTATTGTATTTTTGTTAATTTTTTCTAGTTAATTAACTTCACCCCTTGGTGGTTAATTAACTCAGTTTTGATGTAATAATGTAATTGCTCAAGCACTGGCATTTTGTAATAGGGACTATGAATGCAAAGTAAATTGCTATGAAACCCCCTAAGCCACTGCTTCGAGTCCCATGTCATTCAGACAAGTGGCTGAAGAGATAGACCAATTTTGGTCAGGAGGGGTCTATCTCCCCTAGGGAATTAATTAATTTCCCTAAGTCAAAAATTCATATTATTTGATTTTGAAGGAAAAAATCAAATAATGCCATGGTAATTTTGTTTGGGGGTTGTTAAGCCTAGGGAAATTTATTTCAAAATTTTTCCACCCCCCCATGGCCTAGATATAATTTTTTCAAGTTTATTTTTAATTTTTCCTAAGTCAAACTTGGAAAAATTTAAAAAATTAAATTGGAGAATTAAATCTAAGGTGAAGTTTGTATTTAGCCCAAGTCTAAGGGTTAAATCTTCTTTTGGAGAAAAGAATCAAGTCAAAGCCAAGTTAGAGGAATGAAAGTGGTCCAAACCCTTGCTAAGTGGTCCAAACCCTTGGAAAAGTGGGGCGTCACATGTGAAAAGGCTAAGCTAAAGGGGCGGCCAAGTTTAAAAGCACTCTAAAATGGGAGCGCTAGTGCCAAATGGGGGCTCTAATGAGAAAAACCCCAAATCTAGTGGAGCGCTACCATTTTTAGTGGAGGGCGTATGCATATAATAAGGGCGTCATGTGATAGTAGAGGCGCTCCAATATAGAGAAGGCGCCATTTAAGAGGAGGCGCTAGCCATTTTTTGGTGGGGCGCTAGCCATATAAGGAGACGCCCCCATATTTAGAGGTGGGCGCTACCCATGCTAAAGGAGCCACTACATTTGGAGGGGGCGCCTAGTTGGGCCCACGTTTTACCTAAAAGCAGATCTAAGGTGAGTTTTTGGTCAATACCCTAGATCTAAGGGTGGAGAATGCTGAGACATGGATCAAGCTTCTAAGCCATTGATTGAAAATAATCTAAGGGTGGAGATTGATTGAGAAGAATGTAAAGTCAAATACCTAGATCTAGTGGTGGAGATTTAACCTAGATCTAGATCTAATCTCAGCCATTGATCTTCAAGGGGTTGGGGTCTTCCTCAACTATATAATGAGGGTCTCACTCCCTCATTTGAGATGATCTCTCATGCTATTGTTATGCTGCCGGAATATTTCTCCACTCTTCTTTCATACTCTTTTTGCTATTGTAATATTCTTGCCCTAGTTGGGCTTAATACAAGTAAATGCTTTGGAGGAATTTTGGTGGCTCTTGTCTACATTTTGTGCTTCTTGTGAGGTAACCTGCTTTATGTTTATTTAGTTGCATTTGTATTAGCTTAGATAGCTCTCCACAAAGTATTTTGTGGAGAGACTTGTAGGTAGAAGTATTTTTACCTGCATTTGTGAATAGATTAGTAAGACTCTACAAAGTATTTTGTAGGGTTTATTTATGTGCTCACCTCTTTGCTTATATTTTGCAGCTCTTATAAGTTTATTTGCAGGGATCTAAAGCAAAGGAGTACCTTCTCCATTGGTTTAAAAACTTTGTTTTCATTTTCGCACTTTTGTTTAAGAGGGTTTTAAAACTCAGTTTTTATCACTGTATAGTGATAAAAACCTTGGTTTTAAAGCCCCAACCCTTGGTACATTAATTAAATACTTTAATTCTGCTGTTTTAACATCATTTAGGTGGCTGAAAAACCTTGGTTTTAAAGCCCCAACCCTTGGTACATTAATTAAATACTTTAATTCTGCTGTTTTAACATCATTTAGGTGGCTGAAAACTCAGTTTTCAGCCCTCTAAACTTCATATTTCTGTTATCTTTCAACTCAGATTTTTTACTGTAAATTAGTGATTTTTTGGGACTAACTTTTTCTGACAAATTCTTTGAGTTTTCTGTGATTTCCAGCAAGCAAAGCTTGCTGGTTTGTGACAGGTTTTACACAGGTGAAGGGGAGGTGCTGCCCAAATTGGCCCAGAATCACCTCAACCTTCAACCGGTTCCAAAAGGGGTTTAAACCCTCACCTTTCTTGCTTCTTTTTTCTGATATTTGTAAACCCCAATGAGAAGTTCTCTTGGGGTATTCTAAAATTTTATAAAGCATTTGTAATCTGTAAATAGATTAGGAAGTAGAGTAGAAAGTAGTTGCTTAGATTTCTGTTTATGCAATTTCTTCTGTTTACCCACCTATCTTTGTGACAGACCACCATCTCTGTCACAAAGATTGTTGTAAGGTTAGGATTTGCTAGTTTCATCTTCTGTTCACCCACCTATCTCTGTTACAGACCACCATCTCTGTAACAGAGATTGTTGTGAGGTTAGTATAATCTGTTTTGTTTTTCCTGTTTACCCACCTATCTTTGTGACAGACCACCATCTCTGTCACAAAGATTGCTGTGCGGTTGAGCATTGCTTTAGCTAGTTAGAATTTCTTTCAAGTTTCAGTAATTTTATTTTCTGTTAAAAAATAACCATACAACCCATCTATCCTGTGTATCCTCTATCCACTTGTCATCTTCCTTTAGGGACTTCAAGTTGGATATGAAAAACAGGAGAAGTGGGGGCTTAGGTAATTAGAACAACACTTTCCTTTTTGCTACAATTTCAAACACTTTTCATTTTCAGTCCAAGATCAAGTACCAGCACCTCCCATAAGGGATATCGCTTGGTTGATCTTGTTGATCGTTTTAAAATAAACATTGCATACTAATCACCCAGATAAAATTTACTTGTAAAATTTACCAACAACAACTTCCCATTTTCTGCTCCTCTACTCGGTTATCACCCTTCGGGGTACTCACGAGATACGACAGGGGATAGAGAAGTCTTAGTTTAATAGGAATCCATCTTGTTATTTTTTAAGTTAATTAAAAACAGTGACCTCGGAGGCGACTTGGGGTAGTAGACCGTGGGGGGTCTCTAGGCGCTTTGACGTCCTCCTTGTTGAGCACCAGGCCATTGGGGTTTGACCTGTGAGCTATGGGTGGGCTTTGCTCCCACTTTGTTGAGCGCAACAATATTCCCTCTTTGACTTGAGAAGTACTAGATCGAGGTAGTCACACCACCGGTTCTAAAACTAAACTTCAAGAAGAAAAACTTTAATAAAATTTACTAAAATAAACCAAGAGACATTGCAAAACGTCCTACAAACACAGGTCATTGCTATCACCTTGTTGTTCAAGGTTTTCACTGCAAGCACTTTTATTTTTGCAAGTTCTTCGCTTTTTAGTTACAAGCATTTCATTTCAGTTTCGCAAATTCTTGTGGTGACATCTTTAATTCATGGTTTAGTAATCTGAGATCAAGTGTAACACAAATTTTTGAGGTAATAGCTTGACAATTGTTCCATTATTCAATCTGTTACAACTGTGGATACTGCTAATATTGGTTAACTACTCATTTATTATTGTTTGTATTGTTCATAAGTATTCATTTGCCATATTGTAACCTTGTTTAATTGGGATAACACCTAAACTGTGGTTTAATTAACTTACATTTCAATTTCAGTTGTAAATCTGTAAAGTTATAATTTTAGACTCCATTTGTAATAGGCACTGGTCTTATTTATCTCAAGGTCTGCTTGTCATTAAAAGGAAGTCTTTGCATTTGCATGCTGCTTGTTATTCCTTAGATAAGATAAAGGCTTAGCCTCACAGTCTTAATAAAAGATCCCTTTAATTAATTTGTAATTAATTCATAAATCTGGAACTTAGCTTTCCTGTAGGGACTACCCCCCTTGGCTCTGTTGGGATCTTGCCTAAACGGAGGAGTTGTGGACTATGGTGACAGTGGTCCCCAGCTCTCGCTTGCCCCTAAGGACACACATAGCAGGTTGTGACTTTCCTGCGTCTTAAAGTGTGAATTAGGCGGCAACATCGAGCAAAGGTGGATTTAGGGATGGGGACACAATCTTCAATTGAATGGGCACTTAGAGCAGTGAAAGCCCAGGCGGGGTCTCCCAAATGAAAGTTATGTCCTTTAATTGTCGGGGGTTGGCGAGTCCCCTCAAAAAATCGTCTCTTCGAAGGCTGGTGGAGTTAAATCAACCGGATGTTATTTTGCTACAGGAAACTTTGGGGTGTAGTGAGGAGGTTGTAAGGGTTTTAGAAACTTTGCTTTCTGGTTGGAAGTTTGTGGCTGTGGATGCAAGGGGCCGCTCTGGAGGTCTGGCCTCGGGGTGGAAGGTTCAAAGCTGTAGGTGTGACTGTTCTTGGGGAATTTATTCCGATGTGGGGTTGGAAGTGTGGGACTCTGAGATTGGGAAGACTCTCACGATTCTTAACATCTATGGGCCATATTTGAACAGAGCTAGCTTTTGGGATTCTTTGTTCACTTTGGCACTTTTCGAAGACACTGATGTAATTTTGGGGGGAGACTTTAATCTTACACTGGGAGCCTCTGTGGTCTGGGGGGCTAGAGCTGCTCCGGATGTTTTGGCCAACTTTTTCATTCAAGCTTTTGCGAGGAAGGATTTGCTGGACATACTCCCGCCCAAGATTATCCCTACATGGAGAAATAAGAGAGCAGGGGATCAAAGGGTAGCTAAGAGATTGGATAGGTTTTTGGTGGCTGAATCATTGGCTCTTGGGTTGGATCTTGTTCGGCAGTGGGTGGGGACAGGAGGGATTTCTGATCATTGCCCCATTTTTCTGGAATTTCGGGGTCGACGGAGGAAGCCCCCAAGTCCATTCAAATTTAACTCCAGCTGGTTGAAGGAAGAGGGTTTTCAATCTTTGGTTAAGGAGATGTGGAATCCTCGTCCACAAAACTCTCTGGAGCATGCGAGGGTACATTTTTACCAAAATATGAAACGCATAAAGGAGGCTACTATCTCTTGGGCTCATGCTAAGAGGGTGAATGATGATATGAACTTGAGGGACTGTGAGTTGGCTATTGACAGGATACTTCACAGTCCGGGGATGGGGTTCTTGGATGAACAGGCTAAGGATGAACTCCTTTCTATGGAAAAGAAGCGGAATGTGATTCTCTGTGAGCGAGAAGAAATGTGGAGGTTGAAGAGCAGAGCAATCTGGCTTTAGTGTGGAGATGAGAATACAAAAAAATTTCAAGCTTTTGCGAAGGGGAGAAAATTTTCCAATTCTATTTGGGAGTTGTCTTCGGCAGAAGGGGAACCGGTGTCCAGTTTCGATGGGATGGCTAATATGGGTGTGAGATATTTTGGGGATTTATTCTCTGCACAACCTGGAGCTAATATTGTTGAGGTCATTCGGGTGGCACAGCTCTTTCCCCGTTTTGTGGATGAGGAGGAAAACAGGATGTTGATGGGGGAAGTTTCGATGGAGGAGCTGTCTTGGGTGCTTCACTCGTTTCAAAAAGATAAAAGCCCGGGGCCTAATGGTTGGCCTGTTGAATTCTTCTTGGGTTTCTTTGATTTCTTTGGTGAGGAGCTTTTGTCAGTTGTTGAGGAATCTCGTAAGGCTGGGTTTATTCATGGTCCGCTCAATACTACTTTTATTGCTCTTATCTCAAAAGTGGATAAACCTGCAAGTTTTGAGGATTACAGGCCCATCTCACTCTGCAATTGTTTATATAAGATTATCTCTAAGGTTTTTGCAAAGAGACTCAAATCTGTATTGTCCCAACATATTTCTAATGAGCAATTTGGGTTTCTAGAGGGCCGTCAAATTCATGAGGCCATTGGAGTTGCTCAGGAAGGCCTACATACTTTGAAAGTTCAGAAACAGAAAGGAGCAGTGATCAAGATTGATCTCTCCAAGGCTTATGATCGGGTCAGTTGGCTTTACCTTAGGATGTTGCTTACACACTTGGGATTCGCTTATGAATTTGTGAGATGGATTATGGCTTGTATCAGTACGGTGAGTTTTGCAGTCCTCATTAATGGAGCTGCTAGCCCTTTCTTCCATGCAGGAAGGGGTCTTCGACAAGGGTGTCCTCTTTCTCCCCTTTTGTTTCTTCTTGTTGCTGAAGGTCTCAGCCGCTTTATTTTGGCTTCAAAAGCGGAAGGGACTTTTCGTGGCACTGCCATTTCCCAGGTATTGTACATTACACATCTCCTTTTTGTTGACGATATTATGATTTTCACTAATGGGTCGCAACAGGATATTGATAAGGTGTCTGAAGGACTAGCCCTTGTTCAAGCTGCTGCGGGTATGGTGGTAAATATTGAAAAATCCACTATATCATGCTTGAACTTATCTGAGCAGGAGACAAACAGAATTGCTCTCCGTTTGCCTTTTAGAATTATGGAATTGGATGTTGGGTTAAAGTATCTGGGGTTTTTCTTAAAACCGAACTCTTACCTAAAGGCAGATTGGCACTGGTTATTGACAAAATTGGAAAAAAGACTTCAATGTTGGAGTCAAAAATGGCTCTCTCGGGCTGGGAGACTAGTTCTGGTGAAATCTGTTTTGGAAGGGATACCAGCCTACTAGATGTCTCGTGTATGGTTGCCTAAGGGGATTCTTGAACAGATTCGCAGGCTATGTTTTTATTTTCTGTGGAGAGGTAAGAATGATCATAGGGCTATGGTGTGGGTGAGGTGGGAGAAAATTGTTGTTCCAAAAGCTTTGGGAGGGTGGGGTTAAAAAATATTTTCCTTTTTGCAAAGGCATTAGGAGCAAAAGTCTCATGGACTCGAGTGGTGTATCATAAATATATTGCTCCTTTGACTCTCATTGAGTGGATTCGGTTGGCGGACAAATCTCGGACAAATTGCTCAGTGGTCTGGAAAGCGGTGGTAAAGCATTTTGATCTGGTTGGCTCTGGTTTGGTGTGGAGAATAGGTAATGGGAGAATGGTTCGTATTGGGATTGATCCTTGGGTAGGCTGTGGGAGGGATCGTGTCCTTCCTGAGGAGCTGAGACTACACTTGGAAGCTAGAGGGTGTCATTATATCGCTGATATTGAGGATCAAGAAAATTCTTCGTTATGGCATCAAGGCTGGATTAGTGCTCAGAGACTTGATATTCATAATGATCTGCATGCAGCATGGGAGGGATATATAAGGCAGTTAAGGTTTTCAAATGTCAGATTGACTAACCGAGAGGATATATTGGTTTGAAACTATCATCCTTCAGGGTGTTATACTCCTAAACATGGTTATATTCAGCTCAATGTTTTGGTTCATAACCAAGAACTGGTTTGGTGGTGGAAACAGTTGTAGAAGCTAAAATGTCCGGGTAAGGCCAAGTTACTTTTCTGGGCTATTTTGGAAAATAAAGCTCCAACATGGGACATTTTGCAAAAGAGATTTCTTGAAGGCCCAGGCTTTTGTGCGATGTGTCGGAAGGCTGAGGAAACAATTCAACATCTCTTTGTTCAATGTAGTTATTCTCAAACTATATGGACTGAAGTGGGTAAGCAGATGGGTTTCATCGGGGGGTGGCAGGGAGTTTCTGCCCTCCAAGCTTTTCAAAGCTGGTGGTTGGGCCAAAAATCTCTACGAGCTGTTCCATGTATTTTCGCTTGGGGGATTTGGATAACTTGCAACAAGATTATTTTTTAGGACTGTCGAATTCCGATGGAGTCTATTGTGGCACAAATTGTTGCAATTATTCATCATTTCAGGGAACCTGAGAAGCTTCTCAAGCATAGGCCTGTGCGGTAGGAACTGATTGACAAAACTCTCCCTTGGGGCTTCTTTGATGGAGCTTCTCAAGATCGGCAATTGAGATGTGGTGGGGGTGGAGTACTTTTCAAATCTGAGTCTCATTATTTTCATTTCTCGGCTGGATTAGGGAGGGGATCAAACAACTATGCTGAATTAATGACACTCAGGCTCTTGCTTTTATTTGCTTTGGAACAGGGTTGTTTGTCTTTACAGGTCTTTGGTGACTCTATGCTAGTTATTGAATGGGCAAAAGAGAATGTTCAGTGCCATGTGATGATACTTTTACCATGTGATGATACTTTTACCTATTCTAGAGGAGGTATTCCGCATAAAACAACAGTTTAATCATATTTCTTTTACTCATGTCTATAGGGAACGGAATGGGGTGGCTGATCAGTTATCCAAGGAAGCGACGCAGTGGCATCTTGACTTTGGCATATGGAGGATAACTGTGCACTCTCGCGAGGGTTCATACAGCTATTATCATCGGCCTTTTCATGATTCAGTTTTGGATCAGCGTTGAGCTTTGGCTCAGATATTGTGACCTGTCAATACTATGATTTGGGTTTGATATCCATATATGTATCGCTGATATGCATATATATATTACAACCTGGGACAGTTTCAATTTTTTGCTTGACAGCAATTTATGATTTTGATTCATTCCAGATTTTGTGACCTGTGGTCTACTATGTTGTGGGTATACATATATGTATCGAGCTGCATGATTATATATATTACAGTCTGGGACTGTATATTTTTGAGTTTATCCGGGATAGCAATGTATGAATTGGATGTTCATATTTTCTGTGATGTTTCGGTATAGATATTACTGGATGGGATCAGTATGGATCAGAACTGTCTACTCGCTGATATATTACAGTCTGGGACAGTCTATGATTATGGAGACAGCAATTTGAATTGGATACTTTCCAGATTTTGTGGTCTGAGATATGAATTGATATTCATATTTTCTGTGATGTATATAGTTGATAGTATTTCTGCTTTTACAGGCTGGGACAGTTTTGAAATTTTTTTTTGGTTATGATAATATGAGACAGATAATATGTGACAATGTAGGGATCCTAGTGATCCTCTTACATGTGCAGATGTAATTTTGTTCTACTATGAAATAAAATTATAAATTTTTTTCGAGGAAAAATAAAAGATAAAATTAAAATTAAAAAATAAAAATAAAAAATACAAGATTAAAACTTGAAATTAAAAGATTAAAAAATAAAAAGATAAAAATAAAAAATAAAAGATAAAATAAAGATTAAAAATTAAAAATTAAAAAATAAAAATAAAAAGATAAAAATAAAAAATACAAGATTAAAACTTGAAAATAAAAGATTAAAAGATTAAAAAATAAAAAATAAAAGATAAAATAAAAATTAAAAATTAAAAATTAAAAATAAAAGATCAAAATATAAAAGATTAAAAAATTAAAGATAAAATTAAAATTTGAGTCAAAGGAGGCCCCACTTGAGTCATGGAAACCCTAGATCTAAGGGTTAAGCTTCATTGTAACATGGATCTATCTTTTTGACCATTGATTTGAAAAGACACCCTTGCTTATGATTGGTGGATGGCTTGCAAAGTCAACAAACCTAGATCTAAGGGTGGAGGAGAGCTAGAGTTTAGATCTATGTTTTGGACCCTTGATTTGGGAGTGGGTTTGAGATCTTTTCAACTATAAAAGAGAGGCCCCTCCTCTCATTTTATCATCATTCTAGGGAGCATGGTTATGCTGCCAAAATACTCTCTTCTCCATCTCTTCTCTATTCTTCTCTCTCAAGTCTTCTTTGGCTATTGTAATGTTGTTTCCCTATTGGGGTTTATAATACATCAATCTTTGGAGGATACATTTGTTGGTGCACCCATTTTGTGGCTTGAAGAGTGAGGTAACTGTTTATGGTTGGTTATTGTTGCATTATTTATCATAGAAGCTCTCCACAAAGGTTTTTGTGGAGAGACTTGTAAGTAGAAGTTTTTCTATTTGCACTTGTGATTAACATTGTAAGATTTTGCAAAGGTTTTTGCATGATTTATGGTGTTCTCATCTCTATGTGTGAGTTTTGCAGCTTTAGCTAAACTTTTTGCAGAGATCCAAGCTTGGAAAACTTCTCCCTCCAAGGCCCTAATCTCTAATCTTGTTTTATGTTTTAGGAACTACTATTTTTGTTATTGGTTAGTAGCAAAATCTAGTTTCCTTTAATAGATCCATGTTATATTTTTATTATATATTTCAGATCTGATTTCTTACTGTGTTTTAGGTGGCTGGAAATGCAATTTTCAGCCTTCTAATATTCAATTTTCTGATATTTTAAAACCCAGATTTTTACTGTAAAATTTCTGTATTTTTATACTAACATTTTCTAACTTCCTTTTGAGTTTCCTGTCATTTTCCAGCAAGCTTTGCTTGTTGGTTTTTAGCAGATTTTACAGTTTACAAGGGGAGGTTATGCCCGAATCGCATCAAAAACACCTCAACTTGCAACCGGTTTCAAAAGGGTTCAACCTCTTATCTTCTTACTCTATTTTCTAGCTATTTGTAAGCCTCGGAAGAGTCTTTTCGTGGGTATTCTCTAAAAGCTTTCAAAGTAATTTGTAATCATATTGTAATTAGGTAGGAAGTAGATCTAGGAAGTAAATAATTAGTTGTGCTTTCATTTTCAAGTAGATCTAATATTTTTCCAGCCTTTTTTTTTTTACCCACCTTCTCTTTTAGGGAGATTGATGTGTGGTTAGTATATTTTGTTTAGATTAGTTTACTTTCAAGCATTTTTTTTTCAAACAAAGCATTTAGTTAGATCTTTACTTTCTGTCACCTAGTTTACTGTTTTGAATCATACAACCTAACATCCGCTCGTGTATCCTCTGCCCTCCCTTATCTCCCTTTAGGGAACTCGGATCAAGGGTATGAAAAACGGAGGGGTTTGGGGGGCTTTAGGAAACCTTAATTAACTCACTTTACTTTCTGCAATCTTTTACTTTCTTGCAAAGCAATTTCATTTGTCCAGAGATCAAGTACCGGCACCTCCCATAAGGGATAACGCTCAGGTTGACTCTATTAACTTGTTAATTTTGTAATTTATTTTGCTTACTGTAAAAACAAATCTACAATTTACTTAAAATATACAACCTAAACTGTCTGTGTATCCTCTGCCCCCTTGTTATCTCCCTTTAGGGAATTCAGGTAAGGGTTTGAAAAGCGAAGAGGCTTAGGGGCTCTAGTTTAATAGGCATTCGTCTTGCTATTTTTCCGATTGATTAAAAGCAGTGACCTCGGAAGCTAGTTGGAGTAGAAGACCGTGGGGGGTCTCTAGGCGTTCTACGTCCTCCTTGTTGAACACCAGGGCATTGGGGTTTGACCTGGGAGCTACAGGTGGACTTGTTTCCACTGTTTTGAGCGCACCAGCATTCCCTCTTTGACTTGAGAAATACTAGATTGGGGTAGTCACACCACCAGATCTAAAACTTAATCAAAGACTTCAACTTTAAATAAAATTTATTAAAACGAACCAAGAGACATTTCAAAACGTCTTACCCACATTTCAGTTTCTGTATTTGCTTCAAAGTCCTTGCTTTTCAAGGCTTTCATTTTACAAAGTACATCTTGCAAGCATCTCAATTTCATTTCAGTACCTTGCACTTTCAAGTATAATATATTTAAAGTACTGTGGCATGCTTGAGTAAAACCTTGTTTAATCTTGTAACTTGAAAGCAATCTGTTGTTTGATCTTTGACATAATAGCTTGTTCATCCGGTGTATATCTTGTTTCTTTTCAAGTATCATTGTATATTTGTTTAACCATTATTTAGCACTTGTTCATATTGTGTAATTCATTTACATTGTTCATATTGTTAATATTGTAAATCTTGCTTAGCTTAGACAACTATGGATAATCATTCTTAATTCTTTTGTAAGTTTGTAACTTGTAATCTTTTGACTCCATTTAATCTAGTCACTGATCTTGTAACTTTGTAACCTTAATAAAATAAAATCCCTTTAACTAAATTGTTAATAAACCTTCCTGTAGGGACTACCCCCCTTGGCTCTGTTGGGATTTGCCCTAAACAGAGGAGTTGGTAGACTGTGGTGACAGTGGTCTCCAGCTCTAACTTGCCCCCAAGGACACACAAAGCGGGTTGGAGACTTCCCCGTGTCATAAAGTGTGTATTAGGCGGCAACAGGTAGAACCCTTATCAACTTCTTGGTACATTGTCCTAGAGGTAAGATGTTTATTAAATCAATAGATGCATCAGCATATGTAAAAGATGCATGACTCTTATGTGAGTTGATGGAGCGGTTCATACAGGATATCGGGGTGCACAATGTTGTGCAAATTATTACAAATAATGCAGCTAATTATGTGGCTACTGGTAAGATGCTTATGGAGAGACTCTCCACTTTGTTTGTACTCCATGCGCTACTCATTGTATTGATTTGATGCCGAAGGAGATGGGTAAAATACCCTACATCAAGGAGGTGATTAATCAAGCTAGAAGCATCCCCAAATTCATATACAACCATGCTTTTGTTCTCAGCCTCATGAGGAGGCACACCAAAAACAGGGAGTTGAAGCGTCCTGCAATCACACGTTTCGCCACCACCTTCATTACGCTTCAGTCTTTGCTTCAATGTCAGTTTGAATTGAAGCAAATGTTTGTTTGTGATGAGTGGCGTGATTGTGCATACAATAGGAGAGAGGATGGGAGAACCATTGCTCAGTTGGTGTACACTGACTCCTTCTGGGAAGGAGTAGAGGAAGTGTGTACGATGAGTCAACCTTTAGTAAAGGTCCTAAGACTTGTTGATGGTGATAAGCCTGCAATGGGCTATTTGTATGAGGCCATGGATAGGGCCAAAGAAACCATCCGAAATTATTATGTGGGAAAGGGTACCCCTGGGCACAACAGGCACATGTTGTTGTGGGATTTGATTGATAATCGATGGACCGGGATGCTTCATCAACCCATTCATGCAGCAGCACTCTTCCTGAACCCCACATTTGCCTAAAAATGCAATTTTGATTTTGATGACGAGGTGTTGGAATGGCTCCTCACTTGTATTCAGAGGATGGTACCTGAATATGACACTCGCCAAGAAGAGGCCAATGTTATATTTATATATATATATATATATATAGCATCTTAAATGAAGAGGCCAATGTTACGAAAAAAGCATGATTATACGAAAAAGCATGACTTTACGAAAAGCCATATTCATACCCCATAAAACGTATTTATGTAGGACTTCTATCGTACATTAAGCATCATCAAAATTTTATTAATAAATATTTATTTTTTCAGTTATCGTTGAGTTTATGTGTTGCAAATGCCCTCCTTCCAGCGGATTCCATTTCTTTGACGTCAGATCATTTATTCTGGAATAGGAATCTAGAGTCCATTGAGTGCCTTGAGGCTTGCAGTCATCAATGGCAGATTCTCTCGCCATCGACAGATTTGGGAATACATCAATGTTTGACATCAACACATCTATTCACACTTCTTTGAATGCACTGTATACCTTGATTCCTATTATCATTATCGATGGGATGTCTCGCGTCTGTTAACGGTATACATCAATGAGCAGTAATCAGACAATGGTCCATCACGTTCGACTCCAACACCTTTATTCATGTGATGGGACATTTACTAGCAGCGATTTGTGTAAAAGACCTCAAAGTTTGGTGGCACTCCATATATGCTACCTCCTTGATCATGCCAGTATTTATGATATTTTAACTCTCATGACCAGAGTTCAATGTACTTTCTTATGTACCAAATGTCTTCATTTAGTATGGAGACCTTACTTCACTGTATATTGTACATGGCGATGACCACTCATGACATATGTCTATTATGCCTATTCATGGCCATTGTACTATTATGTATCCGGGACTACTATGTTATCTACAGTCACATGGAGAGATATATCATTGTATTATATTGATGAGTGGCCGAAACTTCCACCTGGTTCTTCATTACTCCACTCCTGGGACTGTTATAATGTATTTCGGCCACCATGTACCCCTCTGACCTCACACAATAGGGGGCATTTGTTATAGCGTGATTTGCCACACCCGATACATCATGCTTTGATGGCCTTTCCATGTCCCTATGCAAACTCACCTTATCCCATTTGCTCACCATTACCCTATTGCTCCAGTTGAACCCCTTAAAAACACTTTTTGAATATACACGTGGGTCACAAGTTAACAACCCGCGTATATGCAGCTTCCACCACTATCACCCTCGTGCATCGGGTTTTATGCTCAGAAAATGAAAATATTAGGAGTTTTCTCCATCCAGTAACAAATGACTTGATCCTTTGCCTTCCCTATGTCAAGAAATCGTCTGATTCGACCCTTCATTTCCTATTGAGGGGTTATATATTGAGCTATTGTGAAGCATTGAAGGAGGAGAACTTTGGAGAGTAAAGAGATTATAGTGAAATTGTGCCCCATTCTTATATGCTTGAGTCTGCATCCCTTTGTCCTTGAAGGAGCCATTAGTGCTCTTTCCCAAGCATGCCTTTGTCTTTGTGAGCTTGCCATTGTATGGAGGATTGATGTGGTCGAGGCCCCAGTGGAGGGACTATGTTTCTCAATTTCAACGAGGCGTCGACAGAGGTGGTCATTTGTATCTTTGTTTATATTAATAGAAATATCCATTTCTCGTCCATTTTCATGTGTAATTATGAATATTTGTATCCATGGATGTAATTACTTTGTATACATGATTAAATTGAATATGCTAGATTAGACTCTTTATATATCAGGCTTGTATATCTCTTTGTTGTTGAGGACATAGTATAGGGACAAGTTTGATTGAAAGCTCAACGGGAATCTTCTTCGAACATCCGGCTAAAGGTACGATTCTTATCCCTTAGTGTTAGTTTCATTTACATATGTAGCATGCCTGACAATGGATCTATTTCTAGTGTCATACTGTCTGTTGTGGTCCACCCCAAGCCATAGGAATTTTTCTCCGTAACAACACTAGTATTGTATGGAACCAACATCTCAATCATTTCATTAGCTATTTCATTCATTTCTATCATGTCCCCTTTCGTCATTGACTTATCATACACTCTTTTCTAAGATCTCAAAACTATTCCCATATATGAATGCCTAAATCAAAGCAAAAGAGTTTAAGTACTCTAAGGTTGATGCAACTAAATTATAAATTATGTGAGGAATATACCCTTACAAAAAAGCCAGGTTCTCGATGTCCCATGTTATCAAAGCCAAATCTAAAGCAAAGGGACTAAGCACAAAAAGTCTAATAATAAATAATTAAAAATGAAAGAAATAAAGGGATACCAAAAAAGCGATGCAAGGAAAGGGTAACTCAAGACCAATGCTCCTTTCAAAGTCACACATGTCGAACAAAATTCATTAACTTATAGCTCTTGAAAGTTAAAGGGTAGACCTAACACTCACATTTCTATGATGGTCAATTCACTCACATTTCTATGATGGTCAATTCACGAACACCTTCTCCCAAGTACCACATTCACTTCATCACCGTCACCTCGCTTAGAAACTTAGGAAATGCATCTCGCCTTAGGGGTAATAATGAATTAATTATGGTAACATAATTAATTGCTTCAGGATGTTTGAGTGTGGTTCCAACCTCATCAAACTTCATACGCAAAAAAGTAAAATTCTAGATCCCATACAGAATTTAACAGAGTTAACAGTTTTCAAGAGTTCAAGATTGCAATGTTTCCACTAGATTCTATCATTTATGAGAGTATGGGATTGGCATTTAATCACGAGAATCAACCCCTCTATTTATTTTTTGGTCAACCGGTATATGGGTCTATTTTTTTCGATTACGGTGTAATTTTGATTTTTGGGCTTTACGATCCGATTCTGATAACACTTCCCTTGGCTAGCCACATGTGGGGCCTTGAGGACACTTAACACTTGATTTTAACATGAGCGCTCCACTAGGTCTTGAAAGTTAAAGGGTAGACCTAACACTCACATTTCTATGATGGTCAATTAACGAACACCTTCTCCCAAGTACCACATTCACTTCATCACCCTCACCTCACTTAGAAACTTAGGAAATGCATCTCACCTTAGGGGTAATAAGGGATTAATTATGGTCACACAATTAATTGCTTTAGGATGTTTGAGTGTGGTTCCAACCTCATCAAACTTCATATGCAAAAAGTAAAATTCTAGTTCCCATACAGAATTTAACAAAGTTAACAGTTTTCAAGATTTCAGGATTGCAATGTTTCCACTGGATTATATCATTTATGAGGGTATGGGATTGGCAATTTAATCAAGAGAATCAACCCCTCCATGTATTTTTTGGTCAACCGGTATTGGCTCTGATTTTTTTTCCATTTTTTTTCGATTACAGTCCATTCAGATTTTAGGGGTTTACCGATCCGAATCTGATAACAATGCTCTTGGCTAGCCACATGTGGGGCCTTGAGGACACTTGACACATGATTTTAGCATGAGCGCTCCACTAGGAGAGGCTTGCTTGCACACTTTTCATAACACTCCATAGGGACATCAAACTTGGAGACCCTTCACTCCAACTTCTCATGCATTTTTTAGTCAATGTACCACTCTTTGGGAAGTTGTTAATGGAGGGCGTCCACTTGGGAGGCATTCACATGCTTTCACACCCTTTTGGAGGAAGTCGTTTGGCATTGGAAAGAAACTAGAGGATCAAAACCATAGATCTAGGGTCATCCATGGCTATTTTGACCTTTTTCTCTTGAGGTGTTCCACTTGGTTGATCATCTATTGTATTTTTTGTGGATTGTAGCACTTACTTTCCTCATTGGGAGGATTGTTGGATCCTATCATTGGCATTTTATTATCATTAAGAGGGTCATTGGACCCTATCATTGGTATGTTCTTATCTTTCTATTGATGTGCCCCCTCTCTTAGGCAATCTTGTTAGGGTTTGATGCATAGGTGGCATAACCACTTCATTTTTATGTATTTGATTGACCATGTCATGTGGAGGATATTGTTTTTCCCTCCATATGATATATCTAGAGATCTAGTACTATTTTATTAAGGGGTTGTTGAGCCTAGAACTCTATATAAGAGGCCATTCCCTCTATTGTTATTGTTGTTGATTGGCTATTGAGAGATCGATTTATTTTGGAAAGGCTTTGGATCTGTATGGAGACTATCTTGTTGATGAGAGGCATATTGTTTCGGTGGATCGAGCTTGGATACAGTGTTGAAATCTTCTTCATGCAAAGGCTAGTTAATTTGATTCATCAAATGATAATTTTTGCTGCATTGAAAGAAAGTTAATGGTACAATCATTCCCTTCTTATAGGCTGTAGTGTTGGTATAATACTTGTGAGCCACATTAAATGATTGCTATGGTCTATGTCAAGTTGTTGGCCAAAGGCGCATCTCTAGGGAGCCCTTTCATCATAGATTTCTTCATTTGATTCCAAAGTAATTAGGGTGTTTGAGGCATGTGTAACAGTGTATCTAGGCCTTAGTAACATTTGTTTTATTTTGAGAAACACTTCTTATATTTACAAGGCCATATTTACAAGCATACTCATTCAGGAATACAATCCACATTAATACAATCCCAATCACGCCGTTGCTTGCCGATGGACCACATTCTTAGAAAAATAGCCCTCTAAGAATGTCTTTATGACCCCATATGCCTTAAGATTGAAAAGCACTAGTCTCTCCCATCAACCACCACCCAAAAAATAAATTTTTTCCTCATTTACTATTCTATTTCTTATTGAAATCTAAAAGTTAAATTCTGCAATATCATTTTCCCGATTTCAGTTCTCAAGCTTAGGGTTTCATAACAGTTTGCATATCATTTCCTAGGCTTGTTTTCAGCAAGCTTAAATTCTGGAAATTACCATTAAAAACTGTCCTAAAACAAATATAAGTTAGGACCAAATAATACAAGAATGAATGAGTCCAACCTGCCTGGTTTTATAAGGGGTAGTACTTCTATCTCCAAGCAACAAGAAACTAAGGTAAGAGCAGTTGAATCTGATAATAAGGATTCTTCTAATGACCCTTTAAAACCAATGTTCCCCCAAGTTTCCAGGACGTGGGAGTGGGGAAACTCACGTTGGGAACGTGTGGAGACAACCCCCATATTTTAGGAAAATTCAAGGGGGGCGGGGGGACGTCGAGGTCAAGAAAATTATAAAAAGATAATAGTATTATAAATCTCAGCAATAACAATTCATGCTGTATAAATATAGTTTAAGTTGTTCCATATAAATACAGTCTAATTCTGCAATGATTCAACACACTTCAACATTGTGTAAATCCATGGCATAGATGTTGTAATGGGGAAGTGTGACCAAAAGACCCTATTTCTTCATGATTCCAGAGGGCATCACATTATTTGAGGATTTCGAGTCCAACATACAATTATGCAAGAGTGAACTATTAATCCTACATTGGGATCCTATTCATCAATAGCACCCTGTGCCCGCCTCCTCTAGGCTTTTAGCCCTTGCCTCTACCTTGAATCTCGAAGTCGATCCTCGAAGGACATTACTCAGCACCCTACAATTTTGATGAAACTTCCTAAACCAAGCATTAAAATAAGGTATAATTGAAAGAAAAGAAATCATGCTTGATAAGTGATTTTGCTTGACTAAAGGGTACATTTTGATTAAGGTCATGATAGAGGAGTTTAACAATTAGCAGCACCAACATCAAGGTACATAGAGAGGTTGATGTGCTTGATTAAATGACAATCCCTTAACCTCATACATGATAAAATCGAGTGGAAACGTTGCAATCCTGAAATCCTGAAAACTGTTAAGTCTATTGAATTGTGAATGGGATCTAAAATTCTACTTTTTGCATATGAACTCTAATGAGGTTGGAACCACTCTCAAACATCCTGAAACAATTAATGGTAATGTTAAAAATTTAAGTAAAAGGATGGTATTTTCCTTTTACTTTAAGAATTTAACATTACCATTACTACTGGAGCGTCTGGGACCCCCCCACTTCACCGGTGCGCACTTCAAAAAAGGTGGATGAGCTCCCCCCTATGTTTCTCCAAGTTTCTCCAAATTGGGGATAAGGAGAAACGTTTCAGAAGGAGCCCCCAAGACCCCAGGGCATGGACGTGGGGAGCCAGGGGGCGAGCTCCCAACCTTGGGAGGCGAGTCCCAATGGAACACTGTTTAAAACAGTTAACTGATGTGATCAAAGCCATGGAAGTTGTTATCCACTAAGTTGCACTTAGGGGATTTCTAGTGAGCCACTAAGGATCAGAACAAGTCAATTGTCCTACTCAGTGCTCAGAATTTCCAAGGATTCATCAGGACCAAGTGTTGGTCCCTTTTTGTATTTCTTACATGTTCATAGTACATACCCTATGAGGATATTGTAATAAATGACTTAGCATGATGAAAATATGTAAACTTAGTCATCAATACTTTACTCTAGGTGTTTTTTCCTTGGGAATTATATGTCGTTTTATATGTCCAAAGCTAGAGTAAGTGTCTTGGTGGGTAAGCCTTAAGAAGTTATTAAAAGCTAGGTGTCAATGTATATTACCATGCTAATCATTGTTTTTGAGTCATATGAACATATACTAGGTCCCCCTAGGATTATTTTTAAGTTTTGAAACAATTAATTTTTCCCGTAAACTTAGACTATTTTTTAATAGTTTAATTGAGAAAATTAAAAATGTAATAAAAGTGTGGTCTAGAGTCCGATTTGGGCATGGGGGTGCTCGATTTCTAACTCAAAGCACCCATTTTACCCCTAGACCCACTTTCCTAAATTTTTAAGTGATTTAATTTTCGCTTAATTAACTTTTAGTCAAAAAACCAAAAATGAAGAAAATAAAGAATCCGACAATTTCTAAAAACTCAAAAAACATGCCATAAGTGAGTTTTCTGAGTTGAAAAAGCAATTTGGAAATATTCCTAACGTTTCTAAAACACTTCAGAGTGTTTTTCTCGGGCATTTGAGGCAAGGTGATTTTGCTAAAAAGAAGAGAGCGCATTTCTCCATGAACCGGGTGCAACTCCCAAGGAAACAGTAAAAAGATGGAATGAAAGCAGAGCATTGGGTTTTGTTTCCAAAAGGATGAAGTTTTTTAGCCTTTACCAACTCATTGCCAATCGTATCCAGCTCATTCCAAGCTCATCAAGTGCGCCCCCTCTGGACAAATGCGCCCGCTGTCCCTCCCCCCCTTCTGGATCTCTCATTTTCTATTTAAGCGAGGCCCTTTCTCTTCATTTGCATGAAGCAAGTAACCTTTGCTCCTGTAATGTATTGTTGTTATCATATTTTAAATAAAGTTGAGGCTTTGGAGGTCCGAACTGTGCAAGATCTCATGAATGTGAATGTTGTGCTTAGTTGAGGTGATATTTAGCTAGTTGTTGTTTATTTCTCATAACTTTGCAGATCTAACATCTAGCTTAGAAATCCATTTTTGGCTTATAGAGTAAACATTTAAAGGATTAAATTGTTTACTTGTGTTTGATTATCTGAGATTAAGAAGCAACAAATTCTAGTCGGTAATACTTATGTTCTTGTTTCATTTAATTAACCACACTAGATTTGATCTCACTTGTTTAAAGTTTTGTGTAGCTTGCAGATCATCTTAGATGAAGGAGAAGTAGGAGCTCGGTTGCATCCTTTCTCTCTTCATTATTTATCTTTGAATCTAACACTTCTTGTATTTCAGGAACCTCTATGTCCTCACAAAGGTTCAAACTAGAGCTTGAGAGCCTTTCTTCCTCCCTTTAAAATCAATCTTTTTCTTGGTTACCTTCAAAAGCAAGCTTAGATTTCTTCTTAGCTTGTTCATTTTACTGGATCTAAAAGTACTTTTTAACTTTGCTATCGTAAGCTTAGATCTAGTTAATTTCTTAGGACTTGAAGTGGCATAAATTTCTTTAATTTTCGCAAGTGCTAAGTTGTAATATTTTTATGGTATTTTTGCATTAATCCATTAATTTACAATCAATTAGCTTGTTGGTTTTTTGCACTTTGTTTGTTGATTTTTTATACCTTGGAGTTGTTCCGCTAAGTGACATTTGCCTAAGTCACTAGGAAAAGGGGTTAAGTCACTTGGACTTTATATTAATGACTTGAGATGAGCATTAAATGCACTTTAAGTAAAAATTTAAAAAGTGAGTGAATTATTTTTTATTTTGTGGAGAAAAGTAATTTAATCACAACCACTCATCTAATCTAATCTGGGCCCTTGGATTAGATGGCTTTTCACTCACCCTAACTTTTTACCTAAAAGAAAAGTTTGCCAAGTGAAGAGGCACTTTTTGCATTTTGAGAGAGAGAGCCATTTTTCTAAGAAAGAGGGAGAAATAGCAGCGGAAGTAATTTTTCCTTCGGCATGCAAATCGAGGAGGAAAGTACAGCAGCTTGGCACAAATTTCGAGGCAGCAGCAAGAGCATTTATTGCAATCTGTCTGTACAATACCGTACAGTACGGATTCCATACACGGAACAAATCCCAAGGCAGAAGTATGGGCACGTTTTTCAAGGCAAAACTACAAGCACAAGTTTCAAGGCAGGAAAATACAAGCACAAATTTTGAGGCAGTAAATCTGGGCACGAATCTCGAGGCAGCTTCAATCAACACGTTTTTCGAGGTAGGTCCGTACAGAACAGGTCATACAGCCTATCCATACAGCTGCCATACAGACTTTACAGCAGCACGGAAATCAAGGAGGGTGCAGCAAAAAAATTTATGAGTTTGATGTTTCTGTTTTGGCACAAAAATCGAGGCAGATTTTCTTTCTTCTGGTTGAGATAAGTTGGACTGATTTTTCTGTCTACTGCTGTATTTTTCAAGATAAATAAAATTTTTCTCTCTCATAGGTTTTTCCTAGGTCAATGGACCAAAATTTATGTGTCTGAATATTTATGTGTGATTGTGTTTTATTTGCTACTCATAAAAAGGTTGTAGAAATTCTTCTTGTGTTTCAGTCCTATATTGTTTATGAGAAAAATCTAATTTGCAGCACAAGTTAAATTGGGTTGGGCATTAAACAATGTTTTAAAACGGAGTTGGAAACCAGGTTGGGAGAGTGTTGAAAATTCTATATTGTTGACAGGACAAGAGGAAGTGCTGGCGAAATTTCAAAGTTTTTAGCCTTCCAAAGCACCTCCAAATCCCCCCTCTTCAATCCCCTTCTTTCAACAAACTATTGTAAGCCTTTTGATCAATTTATAACATCAAAAGGTAGCCCCTCATTTAATTATCAGCATTGTAATAATTTAATAAAAGAGCAAGTGGAATTACGACTCCCACAACCTTCTTCCCCTATTTGGGAGAACATTGTATATGTCCTTGAAGTGGTTTGATTTCTGTTTTAGATTAGATTTTATTCCTATAATTTTTTTATCAATTAAGTTTATTTCAACTTTACAATTTCAATCAAAGTAATCAAATACTAACCCGGCATTTTATTGTCGTAGTAATTAATCTCATAAGTTTATTTGATGTTTCTGTTTACACAAAGCACACAATCTGTCCTAAAAGGGTTGTATATTTTTTTATATTTTTGCGGTCATAAATTGGAATAAGCATTCACCTATTCCGTGTATGCTCTACCCCTTGCAGCTTTGTCCGAGTCTTGGGGATATCAAAAGCGGAATTGTGCATTTATTAATTTTTTCACATCTAATTAATCAACTCATTTTCATAAAAGTAACAACCCAGAACATTACAAAAATCTGGCATAACGACTTTGAGAAGTAGTGAGCAAATTCTTCAGAAAAAGCAGGATCAACTAGAAAGCAACCGTGGGGTCCCGTTAGGCTACATCCTTGTTGGTGTAGTGTTGAACACCCCTCCCCACGACTCCAACTAACCCACATTTTCTCGTGTGGAGCCACTTTTCCCAAAATCTGGACATATTCCCAGTACCAATCAGTATATTGAGAATCCCCTTCCTTTAATTACTCATCATTTTAATAATTAAAATTGACCAAATACACAACAAAATATTTTCCCTTTTTCAGCAACATTCATTGTTTTGTGACTCCATATCCTTAAAACAATTCAAACAATTAAGAACCTTAGAGACTTTTTTTGTAGGGACTACCCCACTTGGCTTTGTTAGGAGTTAAGCCTAAATGGAGGAGTCAGGATCAGGTGACAGTACCTAACTTGAGACTTGCCACCAAGGACACACCGAGCAGCTTGAAGATTTATGTTGCGTTTACCCCCAGGTGCGTAAGAGACGGGAACAAAAGCTAACCATGCAGCACATTTTAATGCCATGTAGAATAGATTAATTGCCATGGAAAGGTCCCAAGTATAGAGATTTCCCCCTAGGGTAAATAAAGAGTGACAAGGAAGAGGAGCTCTCCAAGATCAAAGGCCACCAAGTCAGTTGGAAGCAATGAATATGGTTAATGATGAGGCATCCCCCTTTTGTGGAACTTGTGAAGATTTTCATGAAGAGTCCACTTGCCCCATATGTTGTCAAATCAATGAGCAAGGATTTCTGAAACAAACAATTATGTGGGTTATTCAAGGTGTCCTAATTTTATAAATACTGTAGGACAAACTCACTCTATTTCAAATGATCAATGGAAGCATACTAAGGAATTAAGTCAGAAGGTTGATAATGTGACCAAGCTATATCGTGAGAAGCCTACTGCTAAACATATTCTCGAAATGGCCAGATATAAAGGAGTTACATGTCAAAGGAAAGAGAATGTGGAAGCAACAAAGTCAAACCAATACATTCCTAAAGCAATAACTCCTGCAACAAACTTGAATGTTGATTTGGGTGGTTGGATTTCTAATGCAGAGATTCTAGTGCATGTGACAAAGATCATTAAGATACCCTCTCAGAAAGACAAGTTGTTAAAAGCTATAGAAGGTCCTAAGGAGAGAACTCTTGACAAGTATAAAGAAAAAAATCTTAAGAAGCATAAAGAGGTCAACGAAGACGCCCCTGTTATTTTACATAGCATGGACTCGAACAAAGAAGATCACCCTCCAGTCTATGTTTTTTTAATGATAAATGATCTTCTATTGCATAATTGTATGCTTGATTTAGGGGCTTCATCTAATATTATCACTAAGAAGGTGATGGAGCAATTGAATTTGAAAATCACTAGACCTTACCATAATGTTTGTGCCATGCACTCGAGCGAAATTTATGTTTATGGAATAATTTTGAATCTACAAGTAAGGTTGGCAGCTTACTTGATATCAATTTGACTATGGGCGTTCTAGTCACTGATGTACTAGATACATGGGGTATGCTTCTATCTAGGAAATGGGCTGCAACTTTGGGAGGTTGCATTCAGATGGATTGGTCATATGCTACTATTCTTGCTTTAGAAAATTCACTTGTGAGACTTCATAGTGAACGTGTGAAGATGTTCCATGTAGAAGATCCCAAGGAACCAATGAATGAATATGTCTATCATATGGATAATATTGGGAATTATGTTATTTTGTCCAACTTCCTAGCACCTATTATAGATAAATTTAAAGAAGAAAATATTGATGAAGTCTGGAAAATGAATTTTGATGGGGCTCACTCAAGATCAGGTAAGGGACAATAATAGCCATTACTTCACCAACGAAGCAAACCTTCAACTTTGCTTTCAGATTGGAATTTGATGCAACAAACAATGTGGCAATATGAGGCACTCTTACTAGGATTGGAAATTGCTCAGGATATGAAGATCAAAATTTTTAACATCAAGGGAGATTCTGACTTAGTAATCCTTCAGGTAAAAAATAAGTTTGCATGTAAAATTGAAAGGTTGAGAAGGTACAGAAATGCAGTCTGGGATACCATGGAGTTCTTTGAAGCATTAGGCCTTATAGTAATTCCCAGAGAAAAGAACAGTCAAGCAGATAAACTAGCAGAAGCAGCTTCTACTTTTCAGCCAACAGAGGAATTTATGAATGGTGAAGGCAATTTGAAATAAATTTTAGACCATCAGTTCCAAATAATGTGGATCATTGCCAGGTTTTCAGAAATGATGAGCACATCTTAAGGTTTATTCATAGTGTGCAAGAATTCGTAGGCTTCCATGTCAATTACAAGGAAGAAGGGCATGAGTATATAGAAGAAGAGGACAAGACAAAGAATTTGGTTCCGAGGGGAATTATTGCCTTAGAACAAATCTTTGATAGACAAGAAATGCAAAAAGTAAAAAAGAAACAATGCTTGGTGATAACATTGAAGTAAACATTGGAACTATTGGGAATCCCAGGATGATAAAAATTGGAAAAGGAACCTCGGAAAAATAAAGAAAAAATTTAATAAATCTTGTGCAAGAGTATAGGGATGTGTTGGCTTTAACTTATGATGAGCTTAAAGCCTATAGGAAAAATGCCATTCAACATACCATCCCTCTTAAACAAGATGTCAAGCCTTTTCGACAAAAGTTAAGGCAAATAAATCCTAAGTTGGCCCCCATGGTTCAGAAAGAACTTCAAAAAAATGTTAGTTGTTGATATCATTGCACCAACTAGACACTCATCATGGTGTTCTAACTTAGTTGTTATCCGGAAAAAGAATGGAGAGATAAGACTATTTCATGTGAAAAGGATAATTATCCCCTCCCTAACATGGAAACTTTGCTACAAAGAGTTACATGATTATGCTGGATGGGTTTTTCGGCTATAATCGGGTGTTAGTGAACCAGGAAGATTAGAATAAAGCTACCTTCACTACACCATGCGACACATATAAATACTTAGGAATGACTTTTGGCCTATCGAATGTGGATGCCACCTTCCAAAGAGCCATGGACTTTGCCTTCAAAGAATTAACTGGTAAAATCATTGAAATCTATCAAGATTACTTGACTGTGTTTTCAAGGAATAGATCAGATCACATAAGTCATTTGAGGCAAGTCTTTGAAAAATGTCGCAAGTATGGCATCTCCCTTAATCCGGATAAATCAGTATTTGGAGTTGGTGAAGGGAAATTGTTGGCCATATTATTTCAAAAGATGGGGTAAAAATTGATCCAGAGAGAGTTGAAGCAATCAAGAAGGTTCCCTTATCCCGAACTAGAAAGCCCTCCACTCCTTCCTTGGTCAAATTAATTTTGCAAAAGATTCATCGCAAACTTGGCCGAGTTAATTAAGCCCATTTTAAAAGTTTTAAAGAAAGATGTTAAGTTTGAATGGACAAAAGAAGGAAGGGAAGCCTTTAAGAGCATTAAGGATGCAATTGCTAGACCTCCTGTTTTGATTAGTCCTGATTACTCCAAAGATTTTCAAGTTTTTCCCTTTGCTTCAGAAGACACTATTGCAAGGGTGTTGCTTCAGAAAAATAATGGAGGACAAGAGCAACCCATTACATTTATGAGAAGGACTTTGCAGAACTTAGAGTTGAATTATACTATTATGGAAAAGCAAGTCTATGCCCTTGTCAAATCTCTAAAGCATTTCAGAGTCTATGTAGGATATTCAAAGATAGTGGGGTATGTTTCTCTCTTAGCAATTAAAGACATTATGGCTGCTGCTCAGCAGGATCGCATAGGAGTCAAAGGAAAGTGGGTATCTATAAATCAAGAAAAAAAATTAGACATAAAACCACCAAGTTGGTCAGAGGTCAGGGTCTAGCTCAGATGTTAGCAGAGGGAAATGAAAAGGCTTTTAGTATGGTGTGTCAGAGCAATGATTCATCGTCGGTTACGTCTGCACAACTTCAGAGGTTAAAACGACATTATTGGTATTCAGCAATCGTATTTTTCCTGATTATCCTTGCCCAAATCATTTGATAAGTCACAAAAGAAGAGCATTAAAGTTAAAAGCTGCTAAGTAATGCATAATTTGAGATGGATTGATCATTGTAGTGAAGCAACCCCGATGGTTTAATACTTAGATGTGTTGATGAGTGAGTCCAAAAGGCTTATGACTAAGTTTCATTCAGGATTTTGTGGAGGGCATTTTGCAGCAAAAACTACAGCCAATAAAATTCTTAGAGCAGGGTACTACTGGCCAACTATTTTCTCAGATGTTCATAAATTTGTCAGGGGGTTATCAGTAGTGTAGCTATTCACAGGAAAACAAAAGTTGACAGCCCTTCCTTTGCAGACAATAGTAGTTGAGGTCCCCTTCCACCAATGGGGCCTTGATTTCATTGGTCGGTTTAAAGACAATTCAAGCAATGGATATACTTGAATTTTAACAACAACCGATTATTTCACCAAGTGGGTTGAGCCTATACCCACCAAGTGGGAAACCAACAAGGTATTTCTGTTTTAAATATGGCATTATTTTGTCCCATCCATCAAATTATTATCCCCAATGAAATGGTCTAGCTGAGTCAAGTAATAAAAATCTAATGACCATCGTTAAAAAGATAGTAGGGGATAACAAAGAAAGCATGGGACAGTAAGATCAAGTTCGCACTTTGGGATGACATGGTGACAGGGTTACTAAAAAGAGTGCGACAGGGGAGGACCCTGTTGCCCACCTATTTCAACTAGGTGGCAACCTCATGTACATTGAAGATGTACATTCTGTGCAGTTTGTACCATGGAAAAATTCTGGGGATTTTTCATTCAGCAGGGCAATTATGCCCCTTTTGTACACGAAATGTCCGCTCCCCTGCGTGGAACAATTAATGTAACTTTATATGTTAGCATGAGTCATTCTTCTAAGGATGTCACCATGGATTTTATTATCAAGGAAGCCCTCTTCGCCGAGTGTTTTTTTCCCCTTCCAGTTAATTTTGTTAATTAACAATTTTAATTGGTTAGGTTTTTCACTCACAAATCCTCCAAAGTGGTGAATTGGTGTTCTGATAATCAAGCCCATGAGGTGGCTAAGGTTTCAAGTTGTTGTCCATGACCATGCTAGCCATATCTTGTAGTCTTGCGGAATTTCGTTAGGATTTTAATTTTGATTTTGATTTTTTCTTAATTAATTAACTTTACCATTTGGTGGTTAATTAATTAAGTTTTGATGTAATAATGTAATCTCTTGAACCTTGGCATTTTGTAATAGGGGCTATGAATGCAAATGAAAATGCTATGACACCCCTAAGCCATTGGTTCAAGTCTCATGTCATTCTGACAAGGGGTTAGGAAGTTAGAGCAATTTTAGTTAAAGCAAGGCATTTTTTCCTAGGAAATTAATTTAATTTCCAAGGGTGAAAAATTAAATTATTTAATTTTGAAGGAAAAAATCAAATAAGGCCATGCTAATTATGATTGGGGGATGGCTAAGCATAGCCAAAATTTCATTTAAATAAACCCCCCATGGTCAAAATAAATGTCTGAAGATCTCCTAAGTGGGGCGTCCCTCTTGTCTTAATAAAAGATAAAATAAAAAATTAAAGATCAAAAATTAAAAAATTAAAAAATAAAATAGAAAATAAAAAGATAAAAATAAAAAATATAAGATTAAATAAAAGATTAAAAAATAAAAAGATAAAAAAAGGATTTAAAATAAAATATAAAAAGTAAAAGAATAAAAGATAGAAATTTTAAAAATAAAAGATAAAAACTAAAAGATAAATAAAATATAAAAGGTAAAAGATAAAAATAAAAAACAATAAAAAATTAAAATAATAAAAATTATAATTTGAGTCAAAAGGGGGCCCCACTTGAGTCATAGAAACCCTAGATCTAAGGGTTAAGCTTTATTGTGACATGGATCTATCTTTTTTACCATTGATTTGAAAGGCACCCTTGCTTATGATTGGTGGATGGCTTGTAAAGTCAACAAACCTAGATCTAGTGGTGGAGATCTAATCTAGATCTAGATCTAATCTTGGCCATTGATCTTCAAGGGGTTGGGGTTGCTCCTCAACTATATAATGAAGGTCTCACTCCCTCATTTCGAAACTTCTCTCATGCTATTGTTATGCTGCAGAAATATTTCCTCTCTTCTCTTCTTCTACATTGTGCCCTAGCCATTTTGATCAAGCCCTAGAGGCTTTCTTGTATTCAAGTCTTGCCCTAGTTGGGCCATAATCAAGGAAATACTTTGGAGGGATATTGTGCCGTCATTCTACATTTCATGCACCTTTTGGTGAGGTAACTTGTATATGTATTTATTTGATTTGCATTTGTATTAGCTTAGATAGCTCTCCACAAAGTATTTTATGGAGGGATTTGTAAGTAGAAGTATTTCTGCTTCCATTTGTGAGTTTTTAATAAGATTTATCAAAGTATTTTGGTAGATTTATTGGGTGCTCACCTCTTTGCTTACATTTTGCAGCTCTCTCATAAGTTTATTTACAGGTTTTCCAAGCCAAGGACATCTCTCCAAGGGTTTCTCTTCAAATTTCCATTTTCGGCCATATTCCTTTCTCTCCCCTAAAACTGAGTTTTATTCATTGTATAGTGAATAAAACCCTTGATTTAGGGCCTTCTTCCATTGTAGATTAGTATAGAGTTTTAAATCTGCTATTAATACACCATTTAGATGCCCAAAAGTTCATTTTTTGAATGTTAAAACTTCTTTTTTAATAAAATTTCATGTTCAGATTTTTTAATAAAATTTCTGGGTTTTTATTTTTTCTATGCTAACTTTCTGATTTAGTTTTCTGCAGTAAATTCCATCAAGTAAAGTTGCTGGTTTTTTGCAGGTTTATGCACAGAAAGAGGGGGTTATGCTGCCCAAATTTGCTTAAAAAGCCCCAAAAAAGATTGATCCAAAAGAGGCCCAAAAACCACATTTCTTCTCTTCTCTTCTAAAGATTGTAAGCCCCAAAAGAGAAGTTCTCTTTGGGGTGTTCTCTAAAAGGCTTTGTAAATCTGTATATGAATAGTGTAGAGGTAGCATAGATAACTAGTTGCTTCGATTTACTTTTATGCAAGTTTTATTTCCGTTTACCCACCTTCCCTTAAGGGATTGAAGTGAGGTTAGTTTAGTCATTTTTATTTCTGTTTACCCACCAATCTTTGTGACAGACCACCATCTCTGTTACAGAGATTGTTGTGTGGTTAGGATTTTGTTTTAGCTAATTGTATTTAAGTTGTACTTCTATTAAAAGAGTAACCAAACAACCCACGGATCCGGTGTATCCTCTGCCCACTTGTCATCTCCTTTTAGGGACTTCAAGTTGGGTATGAAAAGCAGGAGAAGTGGGGGCTTAGCTTAATTAGAACAACATTTCTTTTTCTGCTACAAATTCTCACACTTTATTTTTCAGTCCAAGATCAAGTACCAGCATCTCCCATAAGGGATACCGCTTGGTTGATCTTGTTGACAGTATAAAATTAACCTTGCATGCTAATCACCAAGATTAAAATTTACCCTTAAAAATAACCAACAACGAATTTATCCCCTATTCCTCTACTCGGTTATCACCCTTCGGGGTACTCACGAGATACGACAGGGGGTAAAGGAGTTTTAGTTTAATAGGCATCCATCTTGCTATTTGTCCGGTTAATTAAAAACAGTGACTCGGAAGCGACTTGGGGTAGAAGACCGTGGGGGGTCTCTAGGCGCTCTACGTCCCCCTTGTTGAGCACCGGGGCATTGGGGTTTGACCTGGGAGCTACGGGTGGGCTTTGCTCCCACTTTGTTGAGCGCACCATTCCCTCTTTGACTTGAGAAATACTAGATTGGGGTAGTCACACCACCGGATCTAAAACTTAATCAAAGATTTCACCTCTAATAAAATTTATTAAAATTTACAAGAGACATTGCAAAACGTCCTACAAACACAGGTCACTGCTATTTATCTTTGCCTTGCTGTTCAAGGTTTTTACTGCAAGCACTTTCACATTTTATTTCACTGCAAGTTTTTCCTTTCAGTTTTCGCAAAATCTTGTGGTGGCATCTTTAATTCATTTGATTAAGTAATCACATTGTTTAGTAATCTGTAAATCTTGTGTAACACAATTGATTCATTTCGTTTCAACATTTTTTGGGTAGAAGCTTAATAATTGTTCCATTTATTCAATCTGTTCATAACATCTGATACAACTGTGGATATTGTTAATATTGCTTAACTGTTCATTCATTATTGTTTATATTGTTCATAGTATTCATTTGTCCATATTGTAACCTGTTTTGATTGGGATAACACCTAAACTGTGGGTTAATTAACTTAGATTTCAATTTCATTTGTAAAATTGTAAAGTTGTAATTTATCCTTAGACTCCATTTGTTAATAGGCACTAGTCTTCATTTATCTCAAGGTCTGCTTGTCATTAAAAGGAAATCTTTGCATTTGCATGATGCTTGTCATTCCTTAGATAGTATAAAGTCTTTAGCCTCACACCTTAGAAAGATCCCTTTAATTTGTAATTAATTAATAAATCTGGAACTTAGTCTTCCGTAGGGACTTCCCCCCTTGGCTCTGTTGGGATCTTGCCTAAACGGAGGAGTTGTGGACTGTGGTGACAGTGGTCCCCAGCTCTCGCTTGCCCCCAAGGACACACATAGCAGGTTGTGACTTTCCTGTTCCTTAAAGTTTGAATTAGGCGGCAACAGGCCCTTTTGAGCTTGTATATGGGTTAGATGTCACTTTTCCAGTTCATTTAAAGCTTCCAGTGTATCAGCTCCTTCAGGGATTAAGTACATATCAAGAAACAGAGTGAATCAGCTAGTAGAACTAGATGAGAACGGAATAAAAGCAGTTGATCAGAGAGTCAGGAATCAAGGAAAGGTTAAAAGGGCTTTGGCTAAATCTTCTCGACCAAGGACCTTTTGTTATGGGATAAACAAAAGGATAAGCCAAGAAAACATGGCAAATTTGGCAATTTATGGACAAGGCCTTATATTATCCATGACATGGCTGGTGCTAATTCTTTCTACCTCAGCCAGTTGGATGGATTGAAGATGACTCTATCAGTGAATGGGAAGCTCCTGAAGTTGTTCTTCAATGCTATCGTATGATGCCTAGGACGCATACACTGTAACATAGCTCTTTCTAACCCTTTTCCTTGTATTTAACTTTTCACTATTTATTTTCTTCACTTTCTTTTTGTATATTAGTTGTTCAACTTATATTTCATTGGTGATTTTATAAACATATGTAACTGATGTAACTATTTTGGCAAGACACTTGTTTGGTGTTGTGCAGATCATAGTTACATATATCGGCGATAATATCGCCCATATCGCGATATATCACGAGTCATTCCCCCTGGCAATATATCGCCACTAAAAAATCGCGACATTTACGACATTTTGAATATATCACGATATATTGAATGTGTCGCGATATATTGGGAATATATCACGATATTTTGGAAAGTATCGCCCTGCTAAAAAAATTGCAAGAAATTTGGGAACTAAATCCATGGGTTAAGTTTTTGGCAGTGTTATTAAAACCAGAGATATTAAATTCTTAAATTAATAAATGGTAATATTAAATTCTCCTTAACTTTCATTTTCTATCTTTTTACTTAAATTTTTAACATTGCCATTAATTGTTTCAGGATGTTTGAGAGTGGTTCCAACCTCATCGAACTTCATATGCAAAAAGTAGAATTTTAGATCCCATTCAGAATTCAACAGACATAATAGTTTTTAGGATTTCAAGTTCGCAACAATTCCACTGGATTTTATCAAATATGAGGGTATGGGATTGGCATTTAATCAAGCACATCAACCCCTCTATGTACCTTGATGTTGGGGGCATTGACTATTGAAATATTTTATCATGTCCATAATAAAAACGTACCCTTCACTCATTAAGCATGGGAAGTTTCATCAAAATTATAGAGTGTTGACTAATGTCATTGTAGGATCAACTTCAAGATTAGAGTTAGAGGCAAGGGCTGGAGCCTAGAGGTGGGGGGAATAAGGTGTTATTAATGAATAGGATCCCAATATAGGCAATAATTTTTATGATATCCAATTATGGGAGGAGATAACTCACATTGGTTTCCACCTCAACCCCATTACCTTCCACCATATCCCGAGTAGTTGGAGCTTCCAATTTGATGTCTAACTCATCCAAAGCACCTACAGGACCCCCTACTGCTTCCAGAGGAAGAGTGGTCCTCCTTGCCTATAAAAGGGGTAGAGGGGATTGATGATTCCTACTATTTATCATTGTACTATGTAGTATCTAGATGCCTCATGAGTCATGATGATTCATCTCTTGAGAGACATTTATTTTGATCATTTTATGTGATTTTCTATCATTCCATCAGGAACATATTTTAGTATTTTCGGTTTATAGTCGATATGTGATCATGATCCACCATTTGACATTTTATGCATCTTATGCATCTTATATATTAGTTGTATTTTCATATTTATGTAGCAATGTGTTTATTTGATGTTGTTGTTGCTTTAGATGTTAAAAAAATTGAAAAAAAATGTTATTTGTATTTTTTTTATGCTTTACAATATTTTCCGATATTTTCGCCATTGTTGCCGATAAGTTACATTCCAGACCCTTGGCGATATATTCGCCGACACGATATATGTAACTATGGTGCAGATTACAGATTCTAGAGTTCTTGCATGCTTTCCTTTCCTAAAGATTAAGCACACATCCCCATATGGAGCTAATGTTACCTTCCAAGTTGCACTTGGATGGACTTGCAGTTGAGCCGTCAAAGATTGAGTAATCACTTGTTCAAATTCAGAGTTCAAAAGTCCAACAAGCCACTATGGCACGTCTTTCTCTTCATACGTTTTCCATAGCCCCATGGGGAAATTGTAATAGAATGACTTAGCATGATGAATTTTGTAAAAGGATCAGCCCCCTAAGACCTGGTCACTAGAACATTACTCTAGAGTTTTTTTTACTTGTTAATTATATCTCGCTTTTTATGACATAATTTTTTGAGTCATTTCACTCAATATCCTCCAAAACTGGAGTATTGTCTTGGTGATTAGGCCTTGATGGGTTGTTTAGGCCTAGTGTCTAATGTATATTACCATGCTAATCATTTTTCTAGAGTCTTATAGAAATGTGTGAAGTCCCCCTTAGGTTTTTTAATGTTTTCAGTCAATAAAAAATTTCCTACAAAATCAGATATTTCAACTATATTTTGTCTGAGTTCAAAAAGTAGTACTAGGAAGCATCATATGCCTTGGGGTACTCATTTTCTTGCTTGGAGCTGTAGAATTTTCAGCACTCTCCCAACCCGGTTTCCAACTCCGTTTTATACATTGTTTAATGCCCAACCCAATTTAACATACTACTGCAAATTATATTTTTCTCATAACAATATAGGACTGAAACACAAGAAGAATTTCTACAACTTTTTATGAGCAGAAAATAACAATGTTCCCCCAAGGTTCCGGGACGGCGAGACGCGGGTGCGGGGAGACGCACATTCAGGACGTGTGGAGACCACCCGCAAATTTTAGAGAAATTCAACGAGGACGGCAGGACGACGAGACGTGAGTCTTAAAAAATTTTAAAATATGAAAAATATGAAAAATATAAATCCCAACAATACGGCCTATACAGACAGGCTGCAATAAATGCTCTACTGCCTCCTCGAAAATTGTGTCGTGTTGTTGTACTTTCCTCTTCCTCGATTTGCATGCCAAAAGAAAAAATGCTCCTGCTGCTATTTCTCCCTCTTTCTCAAAAATGGCTCTCTCTCTCAAATTGCAAAAAGTGCCTCTTCACTTGGAAAACTTTCCTTTTAGGTAAAAAGTTAGAGTGAATGAAAAGCCATCTAATCCAAGGGCTCAAATTAGATTAGATGAGTGGTTGTGATTAAAATCATTTTTCTCCACAAAATAAAATTTAATTCACTCACTTTTTAATTTTTTACTTAAAGTGCATTTTATTCTCTAAAGTGCATTTAATGCTCATCTCAAGTCATTAATATAAAGTCCAAGTGACTTAACCCCTTTTCCTAGTGACTTAGGCAAATGTCACTTAGGGGAACAACTCCAATGTATAAAAATCAACAAGAGCATCCACCTAAGTCACTTAGGGGAAGAACTCCAATGTATAAAAATCAACAGGAGCATCCACCTTACCCACGTATCCCCTTCGTGAGTGAAAATAGTGATTTTTAATCACATAAAATCATTTTCTCTCAAAAAGGGCAAATAAAAGTCAAAATAAAGAGAAAAATCAGCATCCCTATTGTCAGGGAAACATGTCGAGGACATGTTTTTGTTTGTCTCCAATCTATGGCATATGTGGCGACTTGACAAAGAGTTGAGGGCGACTTAGCTTGGAGTTAACTCATGACTCTGCATTTGATGGAGATCTCATGAAGGGGGCGCATATCTCATGATGTAACTCCATGGAAAGGTAGTGCACTTGGAGAGGGAGTGTGACCTACCTCTTGAAAGGTGTCGCCTACCTCTCTCACTTCACTCTCACTCTCACCTCCACTTGGCAATTCACCCTCTCCCTTGAGACTTGCGCTCTCTCCTTTATAACCAATGCGCTCCCCCTATTCATTGGTGGTTGGAGCTTGGAACTTTTGGCTTGAGTATTGTGCTGCTATTGTAACATTTTGTTATTGGAATAAAGAGACTTTGGAGGTCAATGGTGCAGTGCATGAATGGTGTGGATGTTCATTGTCTTGTGCTAAATGTATCAAGTAACAGTAGTGTAGTTCTTTGCTTCTTAATTTGTTTATTTAGCCTTGGAAGGATTGTTGTCAGTCAGTAGGATAGGATTGATTAAGTTTGGTTGCTTCTTTGGTCCTATTATCCATGTATGCGTAGAGATTCAAGATTTTCATGTTTTATATGCTGATATGCATGCTATCTAAGTCTCTTGTATTGGTGGTACTAGATATTTGATGAGTTAGTTGCAAGTGTTTCTAAGCTTTACAGGTTACTTTGCTTGAAGAATTAGTTTCCCCATTGTTTCTTCCACAAGCTTCGGGTTTCTCAAAAAGACATAGTCCCTTCACTCTCTACCAAGAGACTCCATAGCTAATTAATTCCAAGTCCTCAAGCTAATCTCTCTCTTTCTCCTTCACTAAAAATCAAAATATTCTTCTTGGTCACTTTTTTTATGCATGCAAGATTTACGTTGGCTATTTTCAAGTTAATATCAAAAGCAACTCATCATTGTATGCTAATCAAAGTTAGATCTAGTTGTGCTTTCAAAGTTTCATTCATTTCAACTTTCAAGTAGATCTAGCTTCTAAGATATAGCTAGTTTTACAAGAAAGTTTTTAAGGCTAAAGGTTAAGTCAGTTTTCAAGTGCTTTTATTTGCTTATCTCGCATTTCTAGTGTCACTTTGTTTGCTGTTTTTTCAAGGTTGGTGAACTGGTAGGAGGAGACAGCCCTATTTTTTAAGATTTGGACCATCCAGAACCCCCAAAAGCCTCTTAACTCCCTTCATAATAAAATTTCTAAAATCGTGTAAGTTTTTTATCGTTATTCTATAAAAGGACCACAAACATTCACAAAAAAAAATTGTGAATCTTAATAAGATCAATGGGCTACCCAGCTCCCAGCTTCAATCCCTCGAGGGAGGATCCATGTCACTTGTGTCGATGCTTTCCTTTCCTTTTGCGTTTGCTTTGTTTTGCTAACCCAAGGATAAAATGAAAAATGCACCACAAAACATTTCAGTTTCTAGATTAGTTAGATTGGTTTCCTATTTTCCAGTTATTTCATTTTTGCAAGAGGAACGAACCTACACTATTTGTCCACCAGTGTGCTCTTGTGGCAACTGTAAGCTTTCCTGACCTGTGGTTAAAATCAGAAAAGGGACACTTAGTGGCTAGTTTAATAGGGAAATCAATAGTTTTTATTGTTCATTTGGGATCCTACATTGAACTTGTGTGTGAATTTAGGGGAATACTTATTAAGCAAATTCATTCTCTCCCCATTGGACTTATGGCATTGTTCTCTGTAGTCATTTGGAGGACAACCTCTAAAGAGCCAAAAAACTTAGATTGGATTGCAACTACATGCACAAGGGTTTTCACTAATAAATCCTCTAAAAAACTCACCTTAAAAATTAAAACCGCCAAGAGCACTCCATCACATCTTTCATTTCAGTAGCATTTACTTTACTTGGAATAATATTTTCAAGCTTTAGTTCATCGGGATTTACTTCAAGAACTTCCAATTTGCTCATCTTTAGTTATCTTGAAAGTATCTCTTGGTTCAATATATCTCATTTGATTATGCTATCAATGAATGTGTCATGATAGGTTATATGTTGATAGAATAGATTTACTTGTATTGCTCTTGCTTCACTTAAACTCATAGATTTATTTCATGTTATAGATTATTTATACTTAGTTTGTTTTCTTAGGGGCCACCCCCCTTGGCTTTGCTAGGAGTTGGCATAGACGAAGGAGTCGAGTGTTGAGTGACAATTACTCGACTCAAGGCTTGCCCCCAAGGACACACCCAATGGATTGAAGGTTTTTTCCACGTCACCCAAGGTTTGTATAAAGGAAGCAACAGGGTTGACTAATGCTCCAGCCACTATTCAAGCTATGATGAACGAATTATTCCTGCCCTATCTAAGAAAGTTTATACTAGTTTTCTTTGATGACATTCTCATATATAGAAAAACATGGAAGGAACATCTCAAGCATTTGGAACAAGTACTTTTCATGTTGGAAGAAAAATAGTTTTATGCAAAAATGTCAAAGTGCTCATTTAGTAAAGAAGTAGATTATCTCACTCATGCGATATCAAGAGAAGGGGTCAAGGTAGATCCAAATAACATATATGAAATTTTTTCTCAGTTTTCAGCCACCAGTTTAAATGTCAAAAAATTTCTCTGTTTAATGCCCAACCCAGATTTAGTTAATGCTGGAAATTGCACAATATTTCAGACTGATAAAAACACTGCTGAAACTCAAATTTAATGACAAAAAATAAACTAATAAATGCACACCATAAATTTCTGACTCGGAGATTTTTGACAAACTTGCCCAGGAAAAACCCACAAGGGGAAAACCTGTTAAGAGAGAGATTTTTATTTTCAGGAAAATATTACAGCAAAAGTCAAAAAATTTCAGACCAACTTATCTCAACCAGAAAAGAAAATTTATGTCTCGTTTTCCATGCCAAACAGTAGAAACTCAAACTCGAAATTTTTTCTTGTAGCTGCCTCGAAAAGATGCTAATGTATGGACTGTACGACAGCCTGTTGTATGGCCTACTGTACGGCCTCGAGAATCCTGCCTACAACCTTTGCCTCAAAAACTGTGCCCAACACTACCTCGGTTTGTGTCTGATTTCTACCTGGAAAGAATGGGCCCATACTTGCCTCGGGAAATGTGCCCCTATACGAAAATCGTACAGTACGGACGGTATTGACAGCCTGCAATAAATGCAGCCTCCTCAAAATTTGTGCCCAGCCTCCTCGAAATTCGTGCCCTCAGTACTTGTTGTTCTCTGCCTCAAAAATTGTGGTGCTCTTTGTCTTCTTTTTCATAAAAAATTGCTTTTCTCTCTCTCAGCTCTCTCCTTCACTCTCATCTGCAAAAACCCACAAGGGGAAAACCTGTTAGGAGAGAGAGATTTTTATTTTCAAGAAAATATTACAGCAAAACTCAGAAATTTTCAGACCAACTTATCTCAACCTGAGGTGAAAATTTCTATCTTGTTTTCTGTGCCAAACGATAGAAACTCAAACTCATAATTGTTTCCTATAGTTGCCTCGAAAAACGTGTTGTTGTACAAACTGTACGTCAGCCTGTTGTACAGCCTCGAGATTTGTTCCTGCAATCTTTCCCTCAAAAACCGTGCACAACACTACCTCGATTTATGTGCTCAATTTCTGCCTGGAAAAATTGAGCTCGTACTTGCCTCGATAAATGTGCCCCTGTACAGAATCTGTATTGTACGGAGAGCCTACAATAAATGCAACCTCCTCAAAATCTGTGCCCAGCATCCTCCTCGAAATTCGTGCCCTCAATACTTGTTGTTCTCTACCTTGAAAATTGTGCTGCTCTTTTTCTTCTTTCTCAAAAAAAATTGCTTTTCTCTCTCTCAACTTTCTCCTTCACTCTCATCTACAAAAGTGAAGTGCTTTTGCCTTTCCTTGCCTTTTTGGTGAAAACCCTAGGGTTCTTCTAATCCAACGGTTGAGATTAGACGAGATGAGTGGATCAGATTAAATGCTCATTAAATCTCATTTAAAAAGTAATTTCACTCACCTCAGTTAAATTTTCCAAAAAGTGACTTTATTCTCTAAAGTCAAATTAAATGCTCATCTCAAGTCATTTAATGCAAGGGTCACTTTATTTCCCCATTTTAAGTGACTAAGGCTAAAGTCACCTAGGAGAACACTTTCCTAGGTACAAAAATCAACAATAAAAGCAATCAATAAATGGTCCAAGCCACATAACATATCTAAGCTAAGGGGATTTTTAGGCTTAACAAGATACTATCAAAGATTTAACAAAAATTACACTCATGTGACCACTCCCTTGACAATTCTCTTGAAGAAGACTCCATTTAAATGGAGCAATGAAGCAGATAAGTGTTTCGAAGCATTGAAGAAAGTTGTCCTCAACACCGGTATTAACTATTCCAGACTTTACAAAACCATTTATAATAGAATATGATACTTCAGGATTTGGGATTGGGGCAATATTAATGCAAGAAGAACATCTGATAGCATTCAAAAGTCGGAAGCTCAATAAGTGAGACAGTTTGAAGTCTACTTATGACAAAGAGATGCTTGCCATTATACATGCGCTAGCAAAATGGTGACAATGCCACTTGGGAAGCAAAATTCTAATACGTAGAGACCCCTTTCTTCAACAAAAAACATTATCGACAGAACAACAAAAGTGGGTAGAAAAAATCACTGCATTCGACATGGAAATGCTTCATAAAGGGGAAAGGATAATGTAGTTGTTGATGCTCTTTCATGCAAGGATGAAGAAACAATGTTATATGTCGTTTTAGTCATGATACCTGAATGGTTGGATGAAATCCGAAGTGAGTATGCCATAATTTGAATGGAAGAATGACATCCTTTGGTATAAAGGAAGAATTTATTTAATTCCAACATCAAAGTTTAAGTCCAAGGTTCTGAAGGAATCCCATGACTCACCAGCTGCAGGGCCTGTGGGATTTTTCATAACTCATTATAATGCACGACAGTCATTCTTTTGGAAAGGGATGCATAAGGAGATTCAAAAATACATAGCAGAATGTGGCATACGGCAAACGAACAAAAGTGAAAATGTCGTCACTCCAGGATTACTTCATCCTCTACACATCCCATACCAAAAGTGGGAAGAAATCTATATGGATTTCATTGACAGGTTGCCCACATCAGAAGGGAAGGGAAAAACATTTGTGGTAGTAGATCGATTAACCAAGTACACAAATTTCATAGGTGTTAAGAAAACAAACTCAGCAAAACAAATTGTTGAGGTGTTTTGCAAAAACTATAAAAACTACATGGGTTTCCAAAGGTCATTGTTAGTGACGGGCACAAAGTTTAAAGGAAAATTCTGGAAGCAGTTTTGTAAACAAATTGATAAATCACTTAACATGAGTTCAGCTATCACCCCCAAAGAGATGGACACACAGAAGTTGTCAATAAATGTTTGGAAGCCTACCTTCATTATTTCGTAACCGATAAGCAAAGTAAATGGGTCCAGTGGTTGCACCTTGCAGAATGGTGGTACAACTCTACATATTACACCTTAATCTCCGATCTTGGATAATTATAAAGTATCTCATTTAAATGGAAAAATCTTCCAGAAGAAGATGCGTAGTGGGAGTGAGAAATTTTGTTAGCAATTTCCTTCATTACCCTTGCTTTGAGGACAAAGCATTTCAAAAGGGGAAGGCAATGTTGTGTAAAGAATAACAAATAAATATATATAAAAATAAAATAAAAAGAGAAAAGAGAAAGAAAATTAATAGTCACAACTACGAAAAGGGTACAAGCACCATATTTATGTGCTTGCTTTTCTATTGTATTATCGTCTTTATTTTTATCAATCTGAATATTTTATAAAACTGTTCGAAAGACAGAGTTTTAAGTCTCAGATGCTTGGCCTTATACATGCAGGAGACCATTACGCTCCGAGCCCGTATTCTTCAAAATTTATACTAGTTTATCTTTTTGAAAATTTGATTCAAGCATATACCCTTAAACCTTCACAATAATTTAGTCAACCAACCTGCTTCTCTAAACTTGAAACCAAAATACAGATAGATTTTCTTAAATAATCGACGAGACTAGGTGGCCATATGGGAAAAACAAAAATTTACCTTTTGTGCAATATTTTCTATGAAATGTTAAAGCATTAGTATGGCACCCAATCACTACACAAATACTTCCATATTTTATTAATGCATAATTCAATATTATGAAAAGCCACATAAATTTGAATGAGTAGAGTTTCCTACATCATCTCCCCATCCAAGGATGAAAACCTCTCAACCTAACATACTACGATCCTAATGCTTTTACCAACCTGTTTACCTAAACTTGAAACAAAAATAAACAATACATTCTTTAGCAATAAACTCCTACGTGTCAACCACCACTCCATACAGATGGCAAAGAGAAATTTTGAAATTTACAATGTCAATAGTAAAAAGTAAATATAAATTAAATGGGCATATTAAACTATGAGCTTAATACATTCAAACTCCACCTGAGAGGCATTAAGATTCTCTCCTGCACTTGCCATGGCAACTGTGCCAACCTTTGAATGCTTAAGATCCGGATGAATCTCATCAGTAAAAAAACGTGCTTGGTCTCCATAAAGAAATCTAGAAAACAAGTGACATCCGGAGGTTAAAAAGAAAGTGAAACTAATAAGCATTTAAAAATAAATAAATAAAAATAAATGTAACATTAATCTATTGGAACTTAAAATCATAAAATAAACATTGGCATAAAGGGAAACAATTATGCTTTTCATGTCAAATTTCTCTAAATAGACATTACTAAACAATAGGTCATATCAATAACCACAATGATTGCCTATTAAAATAAAATAGAACAATATTGCCTTGCATATAAAAAATTATTGAGCTGAGTTGCAATTTGGACTACGCAACGTGATACATACCTATTCCCTTGATTCTCTAGCATAGGGTCTACATAAGATTGATGTTACAATTACCTAAAATAGCCCTCAATCATAAGAAACATCTCAGCAATGTAAAGTTATTTTAACACTTTTCTTTAATAACAAAAAGATGAACAATTAATACAAGACTGTTTTACAATCTAAAAAGGTTCTGTTGAAGATCGACCACCAACTAGCATAAGCATACAAGGTGAAATTAATGCCAAAATGCACAATCATAGCATGATAAGGATCAAAATTGTGCTATTAATTTGAACGATGGTCTATGAAATCATATTTACCATAATAACTACACAAAACAAAGCCTATCTAAGCCACAATAAAGGAAATCCAAGCAAGAGCGTGAAACAAAAAAAACATAAGGAAAATTCCATTCAACTCTTGACCACACCCAACTATTAGAAGAAAAATCTCCGTCATGATCATCTTAACCCTCATCTTCAATGGTGTCCTCCAAAAGTGGTGGATCCCACCCAAATCCTCCATCTCCTACTTTAGCCTACTAAATACTGAAATATCCAAGTTAATAATCAAATATTTGTCTCATTAAGTTGGCTATCTCAACCAGCAGCCCATTAATATGTCCCTTCTTTAAACGATGTTGGCATAGCTAAGTCATAGAAAAATCAATTCAACTCTTGACTGTCACCCAACTATTAGCAGAAAAATCCCGGTCATGATCATCTCAACCCTCATCTTCAATGGGGACCTCCAAAAGTGGTGGATCCCACCCATCAACCTCCATCTTCTAATTTGGCCCACTAAATACTGAAATATGCAGATTAATAGTCAAATATTTGTCTCATTAAGGTGGCTATTGGGGAGAGGAGAAACGCACATTGGGGACATGTGGAGACCACCCCCAAATTTTAGGGAAATTCGGGGGCATGGGGAGACATCAAGGTCGTAAAAATTATAAAAAATATAAAAATGATCAATCTCAGCTATAACAATTCATCCCTTGTGAATACATTTTAAGCTGCTCCTTGTAAATATGGTCTAATTTTTCAATGATTCAATAATTAACACCTATGTAGCCACGGTACCCATACCTGGGGGTAGGGTACACATACCCGTACCAGGTACTTGGGTACTCGTAGGGTACGTCTCATGTCTGGCTCCACGTACCCGAGACTCCGTTATAAAAACAGGGGTACTTATAAGCGAAATGGTACGTCGTACCCCGTGTTTGGGTACTTCGTACCCCATGTTTGGGCACTCCGGGGGTGCGGCCAACTCAGTGAAATGCAATCCATTGGGGAAGATGTAATGACCCCCCACCAAATTTGAACTAATTTTTTGCTAACTACGTATGGAGTCTGGTTCAGGACTTATGTCAAACACTATTCAAATTTCACTGAATATTGTCCAAATCTGGTAGATTGACTTTACATTGATTTACAATGAATGTTTTTATGGTTTTGTGTTCAGCACTCATGGAACATAATTTGACTACCAAATGTGCACATAAAAAATATACATATGTATTTAATACTGAGAAATACACTAACAACAACGCAGGAATATATTTGGCAATTTGCAATTTTTTATTGCCTGTAACAGTGTGTTTAAAAATAAGATTTCAAATGTACCTTCATGTCTGAGTTTGATTGTTTGTTACAGCTGCCTGGTACAATGATTTATCAAATTTTATGTAACTTCCAGTCTTCCAATTGATATCTACCGAGTCTATGATTTATCAAATTTTATGTTTCAAATTTTCAATATGAATGTTCATTGTTCAAATAATCAAATGTTCATTGTTCAAATAATCATTGAATTTATAATTATGAATCATGATTCATAATTTATGAAGAAATCTATATGCATGTATGATGTGACTGACATATATATATATATATATATATACAGTACCCCCGACGTACCCAAGTACCCTTTTTCAAAAAGTGGTGTCCCCATACCCAAGTTTCCTAGCAACTTAGATTAACACGCTTCAACATTGTGTGAATCCATGGCATAGATGTTGTAATGGGAAAATGTGGCCTGAGGACCCTATTTCTTCATGTTTCCAGAGGCCATCACATTAATTGGGGCTTTCAAGCCCAACATACAATTATGTAAGGGTAACTATTAATCCTATATTGGGATCCTATTCATTAATGCCACCCTGTGTCCCCCATACCCCTCCTCTAGGCTTCTATCCGTTTCCTCTAACTCGAATCTCAAAGTTGATACTCAAAGGACATTATTCAATGCAATATCCCAAATACTGATATTCTCTAATGTTCTATGGTAGTGCTGACTAACACACTCAATCTCATACAGAATTGCAAAATAACTGTGCATGCAAAAATGCCCTAAAATGTAGCTGAATTAGGGTTAGGGTTTTGCAGAGAGAAATTAACACTTACCACTAATATTCCAGCTGATAATGACTCCAGAGATAGCTGCATGCATAAAGATCCGGATAGGTGGTCTAGAAATGCTCTTTTCCTCCAGTGTCCACCCCGTGGTACCGTAAGCACCCTCCAAACTGAAAGTGATGTTTTTGTAGGAGGAGAGGTCCGATCGTGCTGAAACTTTCTGAGCTTGTACGTCTGCTGATGCCGGAGAAATGGACTGGCACATGCGGAGATTTGGCTGCCTCTAAGTGCCCTAGCGAATTGATTGACAGTTCTGCTGCTCATGCCCCCAACTGATCTGTTTGGCTGATAGCTACTCCAGGTGAGCAAGCTGATGGCTGATAATCATTGTATGCCATAGGATAGGCCTGCTGAGAAAGAGGAAGTTGACATGCGGAGGAAAGACTAGGTTTTGTGGTCCCAGCGAATCCTTCTGTGGTTTCCCCGCTACTTCCGACTGCAAAACGTGGATCTGCTAATAACCCTTCGGAATGTGCTGAATCTCCGAATACTGAAGTATATGATGGATGCAATGGATAAACCTGGATGATTTATTCCAATAAGAGACTAGGGTTGATATCTCACTGCCGAACCCTCGCTAGCTGAAGACACCGTCTCCAACCCCAACTGTCGCGGTTGCACGCTGTGTTGTTGCTCGAAACTCCAAAATCAATCAACAATAATAATAGATACTTCCTTTAGTCCCATAACCCTTCTTAAATAGATCTTCATATGCTTTTAGGGTTTGCATGTCACTTTTAGGGTTTATGCTTCACTTTTGCATGCATGCAATTCTAATTTGATGTTGACTTTAATACTGATTAAACAAGGCTTGCATGCTCCGCATGCTTTAGGATAGGAACTCTGATGGCCTTCTTTCTACACTGATGACTTAATAATACTAAATTGATGTACCTTTCTGCTCCTAGTGCTATCAATCCTCAGTTATTCCCTTTTCTTTAAGACCCGCTCGAACCTATGGGGATAAGATAGGTTAACGGGTGTTCTCAGGGTGGTTTAGTTGGAAGGGGACATTACATTCAACACCCTACAATTTTGATGAAACTTCCTAAACCTAGCATTAAAATAAGGTAGAATTAGAAAAAAATTACCATGCTTAATAACTGATTTTGCTTGACTAAAGGGTACATTTTGATTAAGGTCATGATAGAGGAGTTCAACAATCAGCACCACCAAGATCAAGGTACATAGAGAGGTTGATGTGCTTGATTAAATGAAAATCCCTTAACCTCATACATGATAAAATCCAGTGGAAACGTTGCAATCCTAAAATCTTGAAAACTGTTAAGTTTGTTGAACTCTGAATGGGATCTAAAATTCTACTTTTTGCATATGAACTCTGATGAGGTTGGAACCACGCTCAAACATCCTGAAACAATTAATGGTAATGTTAAAACTTTAAGTATACCTTACTTTAAGAATTTAATATTACCATACTACTAGAACACTTAGGAGCCCCCCACTTCACTGGTGCACACTTCAAAACAGGGGGACGAGCTCCCCCCTGAGTTTCCTCAAGTTTCACCAAATTGGGGACGAGGAGAAACATTTCGCCAGGAGCCCCCAAGTCCCCGAGGCGCCGAGAGCAAGGGGGCGTGTCCCCAACCTTTGGAAACGCATCCCTGTGTAACACTATTGTTTTCCACTAAGCAAGGAGTTCAAAATAAAGTTCATTTTCCACTAAGGAGGACCTAATGAGCAATTATTACATAAGTACTCATCTTAAATGCAAAACATTGATGTAGTTTTTTTGTACATCATGAGCAAACATGAGCTCATTTACACAAAACCCCAAAAAAGTAGGGGAGTTGAGTAGATATAGAATCCCATAATGTAACTGATTGAATGTGCTATTAGCATAAGTTATAAATAGGCCACATCACACTCAAGCAATATTAGCATTCTTACTTAGAGGAGCTCCTATCTCATGTACAATTATTCAAAGTTCATAATACAATGCCTGCATCATCTTGAGGAAGTTGTTTTAGCAACTGTTAAACGTTTGGCAAGTCTCTTCCCAACTTACTCCATCTCTGGCCCATATTTTATATAGCAGCATAATGCAGAGGGACAGTGAATCTGCAAAAAATGATAACATAGGGAATTCTAATGGAATTTAGAGAATAAAAGAGGAATAATAGAACTAAAATGGAAAGTTGAGGAAAGTGTAAGGACAAGCACACTAACATTACAAATACTTCATATGCCATAGGCCAAGGGAAGATTACAAGACATCCATGAAATTTCTATGCCTGAAAATCTATGGAAAATGTAGTTAATGGGATCAAGGAATATTAAAGGATGTAGTAAAGAGTCAAGACAAGCATACCAACCCCATCAAAACATCATATAAGAAGGCCAAGGCAGGATAATAGGAGATCTACAAGCTTTTCAAGTCCTAAAATCTCTTTATGGTAAAGGTAAAAGATAGTGAGGGTTTTAGGAACGGGAAAAAATAAAATAAAATATGTATTTCAAAGGAAATTAAAGAAATTAACTAGGAAATAAAAATCATCAAATAGAAATGAAACTGAAAGGCAACGAGCAGTGGTGAATGTAAGGAACGAAGCAAAATTAGCAAAAAGGAAAGAAAATTCTGAATTTGAGATTGTGCACAGGATAGGGTATCAAAACTTTGGAAGGGGCATCTAGTTATGGTGAAAAGAAATAAATGAATAGCGAGATCGAAAACCCCTCCCTAGAAGAAAAAGATAGAGATTAGAACTAATATGCCTTATGGGTAACTTGTGGTCCACCAAGACTAAAGCATTATCTCTCAAGCACTTGACAAGACAACGAATGACAAAAGTCAAAATGGTATCTTGCATATAAGGCTAAGTGCAAATCTCGCATGAATTTTATGAAAGAAATATCCCTCAACTACAACATCTTAGAGATAGAAAGGGTAGTTATATTGGACTGAGTTATCAAGAAGTATGAGCCATAAGTTTTCTAATGATCATTAGAGGCTATGTCACAGGGTTCGGCAAATTTCTTCCATGCAATTCAAAATTCAGTGAACTTTATCAAAAAATTAAAATTCATTTCAGTTCGACGAATTTCAATGCCAAACTCCAAGGCGAATTGAATTGAACTTGAAAGAGGTGAGCTTCAACGAATCAAATCGAATCGAATTCAATTGTTAAAATGGATTTCATGCAAATTGCGGCGAATTTCATCGGGATATCAAGGCGAATTGTGACGAGTTTCCTCGAATTATTGTCCTCCTGTCGTCGCTTTCATCTTTTTGTCCGCTGGTTTCTGCATTTTCTTCTCATTTCGTCACCCGCGTTTGCTGCACAGCCCGTTCGCTGCTCCCAAGTCCCCTGCTCACTGCCAGCAGCCACAGTCCTGAGTCCCCTGCATTCATCATTGTGCACGAGCAGTCCAGCACCATTGCACAGTCACATTGGCACAGTGCAACTGCACAATCATGAGTAGTGACTCAACAAGCAACTCCCAGTCCCAAAGTGACAACATCATCTAGTCATCCCTACTGAAGTGACGGCATCGTCCTGATTTTACATTCTTTTAAGTTTCATGTTATATTTCATTTTCCTCGAGTGTGCATGCAGGCAGTAGCATTGAATATAATGATAAACCTAATATATTTTCTTGATTTGTTATTTTTTTAATGGCATATATATATTTGGAATTTTTTATATTGCCGAACCTCATCCCAAACCTCATAAAAAAAATTCGAATTCGAACCGAATTTCAAGGTCGCTGAGCTCGAATTCAAACCCAAACCATGTGACATAGGTTAGAGGAACAAAGATCATTGCAATGGATTTTCAAAATTTTGCTATTGAAATCATTAATTTTGTTAAAGCTATGGCCATGCTCCTAAGGCTCTTAGTAACTTCCAATAATCAACAATAAAAACTTACTTTTCTCTTTTTTAAAAGTACAAAGAGATCGTACAAGCTTGTTCAATTTGAGACAGTCCTGTATCCTATATAAACAATCCTAATGATCATTCGGAAAGCAAAAATCATAACAGCAACTCTTTGGAATTTTAATATTTGAGATCTATAGTTTTATAAAAGCTATAGCCGTGCTCCTAAGGCTCTTTGTAACTTCCAATAATCAATAATAGTAGAACTTATTTTCACATTTAGAAATTTTTAATGACATAGCTTTACCATCCATAAAACTCAACCCATTGTATACCATAAGACAAAACAAAAGTGGAGACACATGCATATTCTAATTCCATGTGGAGAAGATTTATCTTACTTATATAGAGAGTCTCCACCTATGCCCTTTCCACTTGGATCACCAGTCTGGGCAATAAAGTCCTTTTGTACGGAATGGAAAAGACAATTATTGTAGTATTTGATCCTGCATTGCATCAACGATGAAACAAATATTTAATGTGAGTTTAAAGTTTGAAGCTCATAGAAAACACAGAATATCTATTATTAAATTAAAAATTCTATACAGCATTAACATATATAATATATATCTATCCGCGAGATGTAGAACAGTTGGTGGCGGGGTATGGTTAAAGGTCGCCGGTTCTAATCCCGTCGGATACCAAAAAATCCAACCATGTTAAGGGTCGGTGCGGTCCAGGCCGGGTGCGATCCCCAGGTGATTTTGACGGCTTATATGCCCCTGGTTCATGGTTTCTTAGCCAATGGCAACCCTGATAGTCAGGGGGGTTCCACCGCTTTGCCAACAAAGAAAAAACATATATAATATATATCTGTACACTTTATGTAATGATAATGTTAAATACTAGAGTCCAATTCAATCATCCTCGTTCAAATTGTGGAAAGTTAAACAATTAGATGAATGTTCATAGTTAAATATAAAAGCAACGGCAGATGAAGGACGTGCATACCATGAGTTTTCCCAACTGAATTGTCTGATTCCTCTACAATATTGTACATATTTATAGTAAATAATCATGAAAACTTGGAGAATAAACAAAAACAGTTTTTCAGCTCTTTATGAATCTGGACTAAAATAAATCATTTATCAAAGTTCTAAAATGAGGTGCACCAAATATAACCTAGTGATATAAAAACTGCTAAACTTAATGAAAATGTATTTCTGGTGCTAATCATCTATAAAATCTTATCCTAACTAGCTACAGATACATGATAACTATGTTTATGTCTTGTCTTATTTCGTCAAGATTGCCTGCACTAGATCTACTCAAACAATTTTCTTAATTTTATCTTCAATGAGGATATTTCAAAAGCTAATGCAGCACAATGTACAAGCAACAAGTAAACAAAATGGGCATTATATCTTAACAATATCCAATACAAGTTGAAGAGTTTGAAGCTCACAAGATAAGCATAATAAATAATATCAAATGCAAAATTCTAGACAACTTCAACATATATTCGTGTATCTCATGTAATGATAATGTTATACCACATTAGAAGCCCAATCCACTCATCCTAATTTAGATGTGCAATATTGAATAATTAGGGAAACATTCTTCTGTATAGTTCATATGATACTAAAATCCTAAACAATGTTACCTGCCCACTTTGCTTATTTTTATTCAAATCGACGAATACTAATTGGGGGAAACAATACTTAAAAAGTACTATACTAAAAAGACGCCACAGGATGAGGAAAATCTCAGTTCTGATATTAGCCATTTGGGTCTCTACTCATATATCAATTATTTAAATCCATTGAACAATACTAAAAACTTCATTAGGAATGTGAAGGTTGCAACCTGAGAAGAAAGTTACAAGCTACAGTGTGGGTTTATGAATTAGCACAAAATAAGGCAACTACCTTCCAAAAACTTTCTTCCTCTGAGATTTTAGTCTCGGCAGCGACAGAAGTAACTCATTATAGAATTGTAAATTTAAGACCAATAAATTATTCCTTGGCAATGACACAACTGTGGTCAACTATAGAACACAAAGAGTTGTTTATTCTAATTTCTTCCCATACTTTTCCCAGAAAATATCTCTCAAACCAAGATCATGTGGCAAACAAGATTTAAATCATATTTTTGGCATTGCAGGTTTGCCAAGTGATTTTGACTTAGTAATTAAAAAGTATTGCTCAGCATCGTCATGACATCGGTGTAGGCCTATTTACAGAAGGTTGGCATTAGTTGGCAGTACTTAGCTTTGCAGATAATCTACATGGACCTATGGTATGTGTTGACATGGGCTTTTGTCTCGCATCAATGCAACGGATTCACCAGACTAAAGTCTAAAACCCTCAATTCAGGTTACCCACACTTTATTGGTGAAACCTCCAGACGACAATGGCTGCTCGATTCATTTTAGTTTATAAGATTTTTATTTTTTTAATATAAAATGGATGAAGTGCAGAAAATAAATCCTAAAACTAAAGAGACGAAATCAAAATTCTGGAAATGAAGTTACTTGAACATGCTTAGATAAAGGGGTAAGCAGATGTAATAAAACCTAAATCATTAGCATATTCAGAAGGATGAATTTAAGACAGCGAGATCATTATAAACTGCTAAATCGAATCTCAACTTTACTTCCAGATAAGCATTCAGATATCCATGAGCAGAAAAACATGACAACATTCACAGGACTTTATTCACAAATAAACCACGGCAGAAAACAACAAACGTAAGACAGCATCCATACACAAAATCTAACCTAGCTTTATTAAAGCATAGCTAAGTGTGTACAGTTTCAGATACATAAAAAATGCCTCCCAAAATACCAAGAGCCCTTTCTTTGGCTCTTGCCCATACATTTATACAAAAGAAAAAATGGAAATTACAAAGAAACTGTGCAGTTTCCCCTGGCTCTTCCCTTCCTAAACTATATTAACTTCATGTACTTCTATGTGTCAATTTAGTAAAAGCATTGTGTAGTTTCAAGCATCTTGGGAAACTTGTATTCTCATGAATAGAGCGAATTTCACACAAAATATGATTAAAATCATCAGTGCCAGACTCAACTCTAGGATAAATGCTAAAAAGACTTGTGTAATATACTACCCAAAAAAATCAGGGAAAAGATAGAAAAATACAAGAGAGAATAGATAAAATGAATAGCTATGTTCACTTGTCTCTTTTAGTGGGCAACCTCCAAGAGCAAAGCTCCAAATACAATGACAATTATTGACCAAACATTACATAGATTACTACTTTATATATAGTGTTTCAATAGCTAAAGCCCTAACTAGTAGTCGTCCTGCTATTAATGAGGGTCAACCACCTAGGGGCCTTTATTCAATAACGAGGGCCCTTTTACAATAGGCCTCTAGCCACTAACTATATAATGGGCCTTACAACCTTGTACATTGATAAACGGAAGTTAGGGAAGGACCCAAACATGCCCTCCCCCTTCAAAAGCAGCATTGTCCTCAAGGTTGGAGATGGGAAAACTGCAGCAAAATGGTTGACGATTCACAAGTAGCATCTTCTGGTGAGGTATCGTTCCACTAAATCAAAACTTCCCGGATAGTACACTGGCATAGCTGACATCCCCTGGTGTCCAAAACTGCCTATGGTTGGAGCCAAATTCAACAATTCTGATACACAACCTTCTTCAAACAAGACACATGAAATACTGGCTAGAGCTTCGAGTGTGTTGGGATAACAACCCCAATTTCTCCATTTCTGGATCCCTTTGCATGACAACAACAGTTCTTGTCACCCCAAGACCAAGTAGGTTGCCAGGTGGACATCTCTTGATGGAACACTTCCCTATGGTGATCACATTGGAGGCTCTAATGAACAAAATATATATAATAAATAAACATTAATAAACATTAACAATTAAACAAACTAATAATTAATGAAGAGGCACCTTGATGAAAGGTTGTGCCTATTTACAAAAGGGCACCCGGTATGGGTATCTATACCAACGTCTTTCTCATTGTAATATTATCTCTTATTTTTGTTAGCATTCGATAGCTCGGTGGCACTCCTGCATCAGGTGCCTAGGTGCAGGGGTCATTAACTTGGAGTCTCATTTATATTCTTAAAGTGACTTTAGTAATGTGTTTTTATTAATGTACCTTTTTGATGTGACTTTATGATTTAAAAGTGAGTCGCACTTTATTATGTTTTTAAAGTGACTTTAAGTCATAAAGTGTG
>LPNX010143409.1:166857-297340 GCA_001517045.1 Pseudotsuga menziesii | reverse complement strand
TTCATGTGAGAGGGCATGTTTATATATATCCGGTGAGTGGGGGCTTGGGTGCAGCGAGTCTGCTTGGCATCCGTGATGGCCGGATATACCGAGTTTTGGGGCATCTAGTGGATGGTGAGCCTGGTGAGAGATCAGACTCAGTGGCAGCAGCAGTGGCTGTCATTGTGGAGGATTCATCCAACTCTGTGAGGAAACAGAGTTGGTATGATATGGTTCTTCAGGATGAGCAGGAGAGTAAGGAGAACTCTCAGTTCAGAGTTGTCAAACGGAGACCTTCAGCAGTTGATCCAGTGCAGATATCTGATAGGCATTCAGATTCAGAGGGAGCTTCAGTTATTGGAGGGAGAGATCCAGGTGGAGCTGATAACAGTAGTACCTCCCTCGCTAAGAGGGAGTGTTAGCATTTGATAGCTCGGTGGCACTCCTGCATCAGGTGCCTAGGTGCAGGGGTCATTAACTTGGAGTCTCATTTATATTCTTAAAGTGACTTTAGTAATGTGTTTTTATTAAAGTACCTTTTTGATGTGACTTTATGATTTAAAAGTGAGTCGCACTTTATTATGTTTCTAAAGTGACTTTAAGTCATAAAGTGTACTTTTAAATATTTAGGGTAATATGACTTTTCAAAAGGAAAAATTTGTTGTAAAGTTCACTTAGGAGATTTAAGTGAGTGAGAGATTAGATCCCAGCCATAGATCTCTTGGCCAAGATCTAATCTCGTCCCTTGAAGGTGAAGAGTCATGAGAATAACCCTAATAGGGTAAATAAAAGTGCATGAGACTTCATTTGGGCACATTAACCAAGAGAGAGTTCTTGGAGTGGCTCGATTTCCAAGAGAGGAGCTTGGTGAGGAGTGTGTGAAGCACTTGAGCAAGAGATAACAAGAGATTGAGCATGAGAATGAGAGAGAGGAGCAGCCCAAAGTGAGGGCTCGAATTTCTAGAGAAGGGCACGATTTTCCAGAAGAAGGGCGCACCAGCTGAGATAGTTAGTGACCGTGCATCCCCAAAAGAAGTCTGAAATTCTGTGTAGTCCATGCAGCAGTGGTTTGGCACTATTTTCGAGGCAAAATTAGTGGCTCAAATTCGAGGTGATTGCAGCATTTATTGAGGGCTGTTCAGCAGAGGAGAGGACCGTACAACAAGTGTTTTGCTGCTGGTAGCACATTTAAATGCATGTAGCAGCCTGTCTGTTGGTGCAGAAATGAAGAGGGTCTGTGCACTCAAACCAAAGGTGAAAATGCTGCCTGTAAGGTACATACAGTGAGGCCGTACAAGGCAGATTTTCTGTAGCTGACTTTGTATGTTCAGGCACGCATTTCGAGGTAGATTTTGTGCACAGAAATCGAAGTTCTGTTCAGATTATTTATGCTGTAATTAATGACTGTTTTACCTTCAGAAATTTCTCTCTCAAGCTCAATAAAATTTCTCTTGCATGCTGGTTTTCCCCAGGGGTTGAAGGGGTTTTTCCAAGGCCAAATTTGACCAAAATACTGTGTCTTAAATATGTTTTACAGTCTGCTGATTTTGAGTTAATTTTCCGCTGCAAAGTTTACTTAGTTACAGTATATCAGCTTACAGAGACATGAAATTTACATGTATGTGATATGTGTTTAGTTTTATGAATGTTGAAGACTGATATCAGAGTTCTACTAAGTGTTTGGGCTGAGTTAAGCTCAGATTTTAACAATTTTATCAATATATATTTATTTATTCATGGAGTATTGTAACCTGTGTAGATTTTTGCAAGTTTTCAGCCTCCGGTTATAAGTTAAAAAAAATTGTCTCAGTTTATTTGCAAACCCAGAAATTTAAATGCTGGAAATAAACATAAATTTCAGACTTAAAAACACTGCTGTAACTTCATCTTTTCATGGACAGAACGTAAATAAAATGCATGCCATTCAACACACAGTACTCAGAAATTTTTGGCCAATGGCCCTGGAAAAACCCACAAGGGGAAAACCAGTCAGAGACAGAGAGAGTTTATTATTTCTTCTAAATAAAATAATCACAGTCATTTACAGTCAAAATCCAACTTATCTCAACCCAGAAAATGAACCAGCAGTCTGTCTCGTTTTCCATGCTATTGCTGCCTCGATTTCTGTGCAAATCCTTCTTGGAAAACATGCCTGAAATGACAGCAATATTCTGCCCTCGAAAACTGTGCCAACACTTCTCAGAATCTGTACTGTACGGACTGCATTTAATGCTGCCGTACAACCTCGATTTCTGTGCCACAAAAACTAGAATGCTGCCTCGGGATGTGCCTGATATTTACCTCAAAAAATGTGCAGAAAGGTACTGTCCATACAGACCTAGACTTCTGTGTTGTACGGCCTGTGTACGGCCTCGAAATCTGTGCAGGGTATGGACTAATAAATGCAGTCCACCTTCCCGGTAAATGTGCCCACACTTTCCTCGGTTTTTGTGCCTTCCAAACCATACTGTACGGCTGCCTTAGGATGCGTGCCAAATCTGTACCTCTCTTCCTCGAATCTCGTGCTGTCTGAAAATGCCCAACTCCTCGAAATTTGTGCCTCCTCTCAGCTCTCTCTCCTCTTCACTCTTCTCTCAAGAATGAGGCAAAATGCTTTCCCCTTGCCTTTTTGAGTGAACCCTAGGGTTCATCTAATCTAACGGTGGAGAATAGATTAGATCAATGGATGAAATTAATTGCTCATATCTAATTCTCAAAATATTAATTTCACTCATCAAATTAAATTTATCAAAAAGTGACTTTACACTCTAACGTCAAATTTAAATGCCTCACTTAAGTCATTTAATGCAAGGGTGACTTTGTTTCCCCTCTCTAAGTGACTAAGGCTAAAGTCACCTAGGGGAACACTTTCCTACGTACAAAATTAACACTCCCTCTTACCGAGGAAGGTGTTCTGCAACACCCCCAACTTGTCTCTAAAGAAGACAAACTTGCCCCTCCCCAAAGATTTTGTTAGAATGTCTGCTACCTGCTCATCAGTGGAAATGTACTATAAAGTAACTGCTCCTCTCTGAAAATAGTTTCGGAAGAAATGATAACCGATTTCAATGTGCTTTGACCGGTCATGAAATACCGGATTCTCAGAGAGCTGGATGCAACTCTGATTGTCACAGTAGATCACTGTAGGCTTCAACGCCTGACCAAATAAATTCACCAGCAACTTGCAAAGCCACAAAGCCTCGCAGCTGGCCTAACGGGCTGCCATATACTCGGCCTCTACAAAACTCAACACACCAGATTTCTGCTTCCGACTAAACCACGACACTGCTGCCGAGCCCAAACTGAAAAAACATTCGGAAGTTCTCTTCCGGTCTGCCACACTGCCTGCCCAATCTAAGTCTGTATAACCAACCAATCTGATCCCATCTGACTTCCTATAGTCTAGACCAAAATCCACTGTCCCTACTAGATAACGCAACATATGTTTTGCAGCTACCCAATGCACACTCCTAGGCTCAACCATGAACTAACTAAGAGTGTTCACTACAAAACATAAATCTGGCCGAGTGTTGACCAGATACATCAATGACCCAATGAGCTGACAGTACAATGTAGGATCCACCAACTCTCCCTTAGAAGCATGAAGCTTCTTCCAGTTGGTGATCAACAGTGTCGACATCGGCCAGCAATCCTCCGTCCTAAATCTCCTCAGAATACCAACCGCATACTTTCCCTGTCCCAAGAAAATATGTCCAGGCTCCTGCCAAACCTCCAATCCCAGAAAATAATGCATCAACCCAATATCATTCATCTCGTACTCTACTGCAAGATCCTTCTTGCAAGCTACAATGGGTCTCTCTCTCCCTATGATAAACAAGTCATCAACATATAGCAGAAGAATAAGCGGATCATATCCAACCATGATGAAGTAGAGATTCGGATCTGCTTCACTCTTCTAAAACCCCATACTCAGCAAGTAAGAATCAATCCTGGAGTACCAAACTCTAGGAGCTTGCTTCAGCCCATATAAGGCTTTCTTCCAATGTTCCCCCAAGTTTCTGGGACGTGGGGACGCGGGAGCGTGGAAACGCCCATTCAGGACGCGTGGAGATATTAATCTGTCACAGTAATCTAGGGACTAAAACACAGTCTCATAAGAGATTTCAGACAATTAAGCATGAAAATGGCATAATGGTGTTGCAATAGGAGTAGCAGCTCTGTATATTCAATAAAGAATGAGTAATACAATACAATGATCATGCAAGATGCATGAATGCCAAGGCAATTCGAATTCCCAAGGAGGTCATTCGAATTGAATGAATAGGTGTAGCTTAACTGACTATAAGCCACAATAAACACACTAGTTAACCAACTAATCAAGTGCCGATTGACTCAATTGAGTCCTAACTGAAGTCGGAGTGCAATGAATGACCGAGTCTAACTGAAAGTAGCTCAGACACATGTCATTGCATGCCAACCAACAAGTGGTAGCGCATCAATAACTCCAATGAACCCCGATGAGGTTAACTGAAGTCAACTGGTCATCAAAAGTGGTTGTAGGTGCCTGTGTTAGCTCCAGTTCATAAACAATCATTAAAAATAATTAAATAATGAATGGAGGCGCCTTCACCACTTAACATAACTAATTGTAACCATCAGTTATCAATTAGTTGCATTTATGACACTCGAATCACTCCCGGAGTGCTCCAATTGGCCTCCCCAAATGAAGGAGAAGGCTTAGTTGGCCTCCTTGACTGAAGGTAGGCATGGGTGTGCTCATGCTGATGTCATGCAGTGCTCCTCTGATGTCAATTAAGTCAATAAAACTTAGAATAGTGGTTTAACAAGGCCAAATTGACCAAATTAAGTGTGCATGGTGGGTAAATGTCTCCAACACCCCCCCTTAAGCTATACTCAGAAGAAGTAGAAACATAAGTGTATGAAATGCTAGGGCCCCGACAAATAAGGCCATAGGTCACCCTGTACAATAAAAGTAACTAAAACAATGCTCAAGAATAAATCTAAGTGAGGAAAAGAGGGAAAACCCAGTGGGAAAAACCCCCCTCAAGCTGAACATTGAAAGTAGTCTGATCACCCTGATGAACTCACCCCCAACAGTGAACGGAGGTAAGTGAACTTCTTTTCTGAAAAGCTCTTGGTGAAGATGTCTGCAATCTGCGCATCATTCGAGCAGTATTGCAGAATGATGGTCCTGTCATGCACTAATTCCCTGATGTAGTGCATGTGTATCGCTACATGCTTGGTCCGCTGCCTGGTAACTGAATCTGTGGATATCTTAATAGCACTTTGATTGTCACAAAAGAGGGCAGTGGGCAAAGTACTACCAAGATCAAACTCTAAAAGAATGCCTTGCAACCAAACAACTTGGATGCAACCATTCACCGCTCCTCGGTACTCAGCCTCTGCTGAAGACAATGCTATGGCGGCCTGCTTTTTGCTAGACCAGCAAATGGAGCCACCACCAAACATGAAGACATATCCGAATGTAGACTTTCGATCAATAGAATCACCCACCCAATCGGAATCTGTGTAACCAACTAGCTCTAGCTCGGAATCTGCAGCATAGTGAATGCCGTAGGTCCTGGTTCCCTGAATATACTGGAGGATCCTCTTGGCTGCCTTCCAATGAAGATCATGGGGTTGCTGCATGTATCTTGATACAGCATTCACGGCATAACATATATCAAGCCGAGAATGAGTCGAGTACAACAAGCTACCAATCAGTTGTCGATAAATAGTGCAGTCCATGGGAGGTGTGTTTTTCCTTCTTCAAGGCTAATCCCTGAAAGGAAAGGGAATGGAGCAGCCCTACATTCAGCCATGTTAAACTTGACTAACAGGTCTGAAATGTATTTGGACTGAGTGACCATTATCACATCAAAATTTTGCTCAATTTCGGGCCCCAAAAATTGTTTAAAGAGCCTCAAATCGCTTATTTCAAATGCATTGTGGAGAGCAATTTTGATGACTGAAATAGAAGCAACTGTGCTACCTGTGATCAATAAGTCATCAACATATAAAACAATAATAATCAAATGACCATCAGACTGTTGTATATACACATTTGGATCTGATTTACACCTTTGGAAGTTTTGCGAGAGAAGGAAGGCATCCATCTTGGAATACCACTATCTTGGGGCATGTTTTAACCCGTATAGTGACTTCTTTAGCTTGCAAACCAAAGATGGATCAGAAATGTAGCCCTCAGGCTGCTTCATGTATATCTCCTCATGAAGATCTCCATGCAGAAAGGCAAACTTAACATCCATACGATGCACTTCCTAGTGCTTAGATGCAGAAATTGCCAAAACTAGGCGGATGGAGTCCATTTTTGCAACCGGTGCAAAAGTCTCATGGTAGTCCACACCTTGGACTTGGGAGAAACCTTTTGCTACTAGCCTTGCCTTATATTTGCAAATGTTGCCATTTGCAGCAACCTTAGTCCGAAACACCCACTTGCATTGAACCAATTTCCTCCCCGGAGGAAGAGAAACTAGCTCTCAAGTGGTATTTTTCTGAAGAGAATTCATCTCTTCATCCATGGCAACTTGCCATCTCGGATCCTTCCGAGCATGGTAGTAAGACTTAGGGTCTGAACTTATCATCAAATAACAAGATTCGGACAACAAATGATCAGGACAAGAGAACACAATACCTGCTCTTTGGAAATTGGACCGGGTTCTCCTTGGATCATCCGGATTTCCAATGTTATCTCCTGCGGAGGAGAGTGTCTGTCGGGCCCAAGTTGGGAGATGATTTTGCACTTCAGGTTTTGATTCAGCATCCGATGTTTGTTGTACACTGATATCAGAAATCAAAGGATCCAAATCAAGGTCATCACCCCCAATTACATCATCCAAATATTCAATAGAATAGGAAGGAAATTTAGCAGTTTTCTCCTTCAGTAGTTCTACCTCCTGAAGAGGCTCATCGAAATTGACACTCCTTTCAATGATGATATGTTTTGTTTTGATATCCAACAGCTTGAAACCTTTTGATTCATCAGGATATCCAATAAACAGACATTTTATGCTTTGCGGTTGCAAAGCCCTCCTTTTATCAAGTGGAATTCGGGCCCATGCAGTGGACCCAAACACCCGCAGATTCGACACATCCGGTTTGTGTCCGAAATATGCTTCGAAAGGGGTCTTCCCTTTCACGGATGAGTGTGGCATTCTGTTCTGAATATATGTTGCAGCATGAATGGCTTCAGCCCACAAATTTGTAGCCAACTTCTTTGACTCCAACATACAGGTGGCCATCTCCTTGAGAGACCGATTTTTCCTCTTTGCTACATCGTTCTGCTAGGGAGTGTAGGGGACTGAATGCTGGATCTGAATACCACTTTGGGAACATATATGCCTGCTAGGGAGTGTAGGGGACTGAATGCTGGATCTGAATACCACTTTGGGAACATATATGCAGTAACTCATTACTGACATACTCCCGCCATTATCAGATCTCAAGATCTTGATCTTTTGGCCAAATGCATTCTCAATCAAGGCCTTCAATTCAATGAATTTTCCCAAGGCTTCCGACTTCTTTTTGATAAAAAAGACCCATGTGTATCTGGAAAAGTCATCAATGAAAGTCAGAACGTACCTTGATCCATTCATGGATGTGATAGGCATGGGACTGCTGATATCAGAATGTATCAGTCCCAAGATGCATGATGCTCGGCTTGCCTTCCCCCGATCGAACTTATGCTCAGGGTGCTTTTCAACAACACAAGCCTTGCAAATTCCAGTGGTAGCTTTGATGACCGGGAGGCCTTCAACCATAGAATTCTTCTGTAATTGTTGCAAGTATTTGGAGTTCAGATGGCCGAACCTCTCATGCCACAGTCTACTAACTTCATTTCCATGAGTCAGCAATGCGGTGGGATTTGCATCCGCCACAAAATGGGAGAACTCGTAGGCTTTTGCATGATGGTTTGCAAGGCCTTTTGCTACAAGTTTTCCGGATGCAAGTTCTATGATCTCTACATCGTCCAGGCTAAAGGAGACTATCTTGGGCACTCCCGTATGTGTCATTTGATAAACACTTAGGAGGTTTGATGCAAGAGATGGTACATACAGAACATTGGAAAAATAACCATGCTCAAGATCTACAGTACCTTGTCCTTCGGATATGATTGTGGAGTCATCTCCCATGTGGATGGGAATGGATTTGTCGGTCTCCAAAGATGAGAAGGAGTCTCTTTCAGCCATCATGTGGTTCGAAGCTAAAGAATCTATCAAGAGTGCTTTGGACTTCGAAGTGCTTGCCATGACGACATGACCTCTTTGATACTGTGGTTCTCGATCTTGTTGATCTCTCCTCCGAAAGCTTTCCAGAAGATTGATGTGATTTTTCTCAAGAAGAGAAGTAGCTTCATCAAGTTTCTTTTTCATGCAGGCATGTTCAAGGTGGAAGCCCTTCCCGCAGTATGAACACTTGACTTTTTCCTTTCCATGATGCCCTTTTCCTTTGTTCTTCTTCGAGCCGGAAGGCTCTTCATGCTGCTAGTTTTCAACTTTAGGCTTAGGAGCTTCGAATTTGGTTTTTGGGTTCTTCTGCTGCTTTCCTTTACCCTTCAGATCTTTGGGACCTGAGACATAGAGGGCTTGATCACGGGAGGATCTGATGATCCCCATCTGGACAAGCTTATCATGTTCACTTGTTAGGGACTCAATGAAGGCATTGAGTGAAGGCATCTTCCATCCAGGGGTTGTGAGCTTCCCCGCACGGAATGTAGAGACAAACACCGAATAATCAACTCCAAGTTTGGAGAGTATGGCGAGGATGAGCTGATCATCCTCCCTCTCCACCTTACATTGCTTCAACAGTAAGACAATGTGCTTGAACTTTGTGAAAAAATCATTTAAGGCCTCGAAATTGGAAGGCTGGAGAGACATCAACTCGTTTTCAAGCTGGTATACTCTCAAATCATCCTGTTTTCCATACAGGGTTTCCAATTTGTCCCAAATTTCTTTTGGAGTCTTCAATCCCTTGAGATGGAAAAGAAGATCCCAAGAAACAGAGAGGTACAAGAATCTGAATGCTTCATCTTTCTTGTTCAAAAATCTAGCTTTGTCTGTCACAGAAGCAGGCTTTCTTCAGTGTCCATAGTGCCCCTATAGAGTCCTCTGGCACGTAGCTGATTCTCCATGTCTCATTTCCATGAATGGAAATTGAACGGAGTCAAGACTTCTACTAAAGAAGCCATTTCAAACTGCTGGAGCGAATGCTTCCACCTGTTAAAACCTGCAAATCACAACAAAAGGGGCACTATAAGGTCGGACAACCTCCACATTTTAGGCTTTCATCACACCCAGCATAGTTGATCAAGCAAGCTTGATCAACAATTCCTTTACTTGGGGTATTAAGTGGTAAGCCTTGGCTTCTGGTGCAGTGCTGGAATTTTGAGCTTTTGCTCAATTTTTCATGCAAGATCTGTCAAAAACCTTGTTTTGAGAGATCTGAGCTTCGTCCCGCCGTGAGCTCTGATACCATATTAATATGTCACAGTAATCTAGAGACTAAAACACAGTCTCATAAGAGATTTCAGACAATTAAGCATGAAAATGGCATAATGGTGCTGCAATAGAAGTAGCAACTCTGTATATTCAATAAAGAATGAGTAATACAATACAATGATCATGCAAGATGCATGAATGGCGAGACAATTCGAATTCCCAAGGAGGTCATTCGAATTGAATGAATGGGTGTAGCTTAACTGAATGTAAGCCACAATAAACACACTAGTTAACCAACTGATCAAGTATCGATTGACTCAACTGAGTCCTAACTGAAGTCAGAGTGCAATGAATGACTGAGTCTAACTGAAAGTAGCTCAAACACATGTCACTGCATGCCAACCAACAAGTGGTAGCGCATCAATAACTCCAATGAACCCCGATGAGGTTAACTGAAGTCCACTGGTCATCAGAAGTGGTTGTAGGTGCCTGTGTTAGCTCCAGTTCATAAATAATCATTAAAAATAATTAAATAATAAATGGAGGTGCCTTCACCACTTAACTTAACTGATTGTAACCATCAGTGATCAATTAGGTGCATTTATGACACTCATATCACTCCCGGAGTGCTCTAGTTGGCCTCCCTAAATGAAGGAGAAGGCTTAGATGGACTCCTTGACTGAAGGTAGGCGTGGGTGTGCTCATGCTGATGTCATACAGTGCTCCTCTGATGTCAATTAAGTCAATAAAATTTAGGATAGTGGTTTAACAAGGCCAAATTGACCAAATTAAGTGTGCATGGTGGGTAAATGTCTCCAACAGGAGACCACCCCCAAATTTTAGGAAAATTCGGGGGGACGAGGGGACATCTTGTTGATGAAATTGTCATTGATGCCAACATTGACTTGCAGTGGCCCCACAGGATGTCATTGATGCCAACAAGTCCCACCCGTAGTGCCTTGACCCCTTACAGAGTGGGTTTGCACCTTGCAGTGCCTTGGATCCCAAACAGAGTGGATTTGTGCCTTGAAGCACCTTGTACCCAGTTGATAAAGTCCTTGTACCCACAAGGGTGGATCTTGAAGCCACCACTTTGCTGAAGATGTTGAAGACCCTGCTAATGATGCTGAAGACCCTAGAGATGGTCCTAAAGCCTTGGTAGACGATGAAGAAGCCCTAAATGGCTTGGAGAAGCATTAATGACCCATTTTGTGGTCATTCATGCTCTGTTGGTGTCATGGTACCCCAGAAGAAGGCTTGGCAACCCCACAGGTAATGTCATGATGGATCTTGACCCTTGGAGGTCTCCTAGTGTGGGTGAGGTGGTTGAAGAAGCCCATGAAGCCTCCTGCTTGATGAAGAAGCTCATAACTTGGTCCTTAAGCCCACAAGTTGGTTGAAGAAGTCTTAGTTGACATAATGAAGCTCTTGATATATTATGGAGCTCTTGAAGTGTGTATGGGACTCTTGCACTCATGCCCACAAGCTTGATGAAGACCTTGATGCATTATTGAAACCCTTGGTTGGTGTTGTAGCTCTTGATGCCATAAAAGTACGTGAAGAAGCCATCAAGAAGAATTCAAGTCATTTCATGACCGCCTGAACAAATTGAAAAAAATATGAGTGAAGGACCTTGTCAATGCAAGCAAGACCCTCATAAGATGATAGCCCTCGTCATGCCCTTTCCAACGGTAGGTGGCACGTCACGTGGTTCCTCATGCTTGATGAGATATTAATTTTTGAAGATGACAAGACAAATCTAAACCATCTTGTAGGGGCAGCCGACCAAACAAGAGAATTGTTTTTTAAATTAAAATTTAAAAAAAATTGACATGTCGGCCCAATTAAAATTCATGAAAAATGCATATAAATAGACCAATGCCCTCACTCATTTTAGATGTGACAATTTTGGATTAGCTCTGCAATTTCAGAGGCCAGACTGCTGCAATTTTGGAGGTCAGACTGAGGCAATTTCGGAGGTTAGACTGAGGTGGATTTTCGGGTCTGTGCATTGAGGCAGCAATAAAGATGAAGTAAAGTTTTTTTTTGGTATATATTCCACACAAATGTGGCAGCCGCAGTAGAGGAGATAAGTTACATTCTATCTCTGGTTTTTCGGGCATATTTGGGAAGCAGCAACAGCGAAGGAGGACAAATTTGCAGACAGTAAGATGGTTGATCCTTGAAGAATTCGAACAACAGAAGCTGACCTCTATACATAACTTGCTTTCCACATCTATGTACATACTTGGCTCATCTCTATATATACACTTGGTATCTTGACTGATCTAGAAGTGATCTAACCAGTGGAAGGCTGATTTTTAAAGCTTATAAAGACAGTTGCAGTAGAGGAAGAATCAAGTCTGATTTAACTTTGATTTGGAACTCGATATATGATCAATTTGGTATAGCCATTGATGAGGAATTTTGAAGTTATTTTGGAATAGTTTTGAAGCATTCCATGTTGGATTATCTCAAGGATAAAGGGCTCCTTTGTTTGCTGATTTGGGATAGGAGTTCAATCTTCTTTTTACTGTACATTACACTTATTTTTGGGCTCCATTTTTTTTTACTATTCATTGGACTGATTTTATGAACAGAATTTTGGCTTGCACTGATTTTAGAACCCATAGGTGCATTAAGTCTGATCCTGTTAAAGTAAGATCATCTTAGGAGATAGTTGAAGACCCAAAATTGAGGTCATGGCACACAAAGTCTGAAGAAGGTATGCACAGCTCGGTTGAGAACAAGCTAACACACACAGCGCAGCAGAGATCTGAGTTTGTAAGACGAGTATTGAAGCATTTCTAAGACACTCCCTGCATGAAGATGAAGTGTGAACAGTCAGTTAAGGTTATTGCTACTTATGTCTGATATTTTTGGTTTTCTACAGTCTTGAATTATAGTCATCTACAGCACTTATCCATAAGGTGAAAACAGTCCCAGTTTTGTGATGGCCTGTACCTTGTCTTGACATACATGCACTGCTAAGTTTTGTATACAGTGGTCACAGTCATTTGTTTGGGGTTCATGAAATATATAGTTCAAGCATATACACAGTCAAGTTGTTGATGAACCAAGTATAATGACGATATGTTGATATTGGGATGATGCCCTAACAGTAATGAATTTGTAATATGTTCAGTGATTTACAATGGCATTCATACAGAAAGTTTGAAGACTTGTTTGAATAGCTGACAGACCGTGATGACAGTGATTTAGTGATATACTGAATGAAGATGATGCCTTGTTGAAAGCAAGCTCTTAAGTGATAAGAGCAGACCTATATGCAGATAAAAGTGCCGACAGTCCTTTGAAGCATATACATAGCACTTTGTTCATAAGAACCTTGATTAGGACTCAAGGGTTGAAGGACTCTCCAAGATTTAGTCCTGCACCTTTTGAGTTCAGAAGGTGATAGTCCTTATGACTGTGCATTGACTTGATAAGACAAAATGGGTAATGCTTGAGTAGGTGAGAGAATGGGCAATGAATGAGCGGACTCTTTGATGTCTTGACATAAACAGTATATCAACAGACTCCTTGATATCTTGGCATGATGTGCATAAGCAAATTCCTTGTTGCCTTTGCATAAGTAATGTATGACTGAAACTTCTTTATGACTTGACATGGTTTGTATATGACAATGACAATCTAGTAATAGTACAGCAGTTAATGTCAGTTGCATTATGTTTTGACATAAGCACAAGCATTTATGAGCAGAGGACAAACCAGGAGAATTCGACAAGTGACTTAATGATGCAGTGGACTAGTTGATTGTGATAGACTAATATCTTTGACATATGCAAACTTTGATGAGCTAACCAAAGATGATTTGAATGGTTCAGTGTTGATTAGCTGGGGACATGTTTAGATGATGACTGGAATTGACATCTATGCATAAGTCAAGAAATAGTAGAACAAAGATTCTTCAGAAATTGTGGATGACAATGAACAATAGCGATGAGCAGCAGCATTGATAAGAAGCAGAGGTTTATGAACAGCAGATGAAGTACTAATCAAAAAAGGTTGATTAGCAGCAGTGATGAGCAGAAGAGTGTTGCAGCAGTATATGACCAACAGTAGTGATGTTTAATATGACAGTGATGACATGGACAGAAAGATGATGTGGCAGTGAGCGCACGTGACAGTGATATGATGTGATTGATGTTGATGTGACAGTGAGCTTTAATTGTAAAAGCAAGCTTGTATTGCTTTTGAGGTTAGGATACCTCAAACCCTTCTTAGCAGAGTCTAAGAAAACCAGGCAGGGTCCTGGATGCAGAGTAGGTGCTCTTTGTATCAGTAGGTGTTGATTTTAACTAACGGTTGTAGCCGGACCAAAACTAATACAAAAAGATTACAAAATTATATGGTGTTGTGTTCTTTTGTGTTATGGTTCTTGATGATTCAAATGCTTATGATATGCGAATGATGAAGTGAAAGATGTTTATGAAATGATTATGAGATTGGTAGAATAATGGAATGATGAATTGGTAGTTAATTGTGACAAGTTAAGAAAAGTTGTAAAATTGGCTTTACACTGATTCACCCCTCCTCTCAGTGTCTAACACGTCTCTAAAATTATAAAAATAAAATAAAATATCAAAAATAATAATTCATTTGATGTATATTCGTGATTGTGCAATGTAAATACTAAATATATCGATTTATTTTTTAAGTAGTACCAAGTAGGGATTGTAAAAAGTGAAAATAATGGAAAAACATACAAAAAAAATATTCTCAGGGGCATGGGGAGGGGGAAACGTTTCGCCAAGTGTCCCCAAGTCCCCGAGACGCAGGAAACGTGGGAAACGCGTCCCCGACCCTGCGGGACGCATACCCATGGAACACTGCTTTCTTCAACCTACAAACATGAGACTCTCTCTCATGAATCTCAAAGCCCTCTCTCTCATGAATCTCAAAGCCCCGAGGCTGCTCAACATAAATCTCCTCCTATGTGATCCCGTTGAGAAATGCGGTCTTCACACCCATCTGATGGATCTTCCAACCCATTTTTGCTGCAATGGAGATCAATGCCCTGATAGAAGTATACCGAGCAACTGGCGCAAAAGTCTCATCATAATCAATACCCTCAACCTGTGAAAACCCCCGCGCTAGAAACCTGGCCTTGTACTTCTCCACACTCCCATCCGCTACATGTTTTAGCTTGTAAAGCCATCGAGAAGTCACCACTGACTTCCCCTCAGGTCTCAGAACAATCTCCCATACATCATTCTTCATGATGGAATGGTACTCATCCATCATGGCATCTCGCCACACATAATGCTGGGAAGCCTCCTCAAAAGTAGAAGGCTCAGAATCTCGTGTACTAGCCACCAACAACATGCCCAAGATTTCTGCCACGTGACCCAAGATGCAAATTAGGCGGCAGCATAGTGTAATTCTTGTTTCTAAGTCAATAGATGATAGATGTGATTGAGAGTTCAGTGTCATGTTTGTTGTTCATATTATCAGAGTATTGTATATTGTATATATAGATTTAGTATTCAGAATTCACTATTTTAAGAGGCGTTAGCAGTTTTAGTTTCCTAGATTGTTAGTGTTAATATTTCTGAGTGCAGATCTATGTACCATGTCCTGAAATTTTAACAGACATAATCAGAGATGCTAAGAGCTACAAGGAAGGGATGACTTTATATTGGAGAACTGACTCGCAATTATCAGATCAATGTTTTAAAACTCGGATTCAGACTCAAAATCGGTCGAGGGTCAACTTAGAGTCGAAATCGAAATCAATAATGACTCGGTTTACTCAAAAATACATAAAATATTTAAAGTTTAAAAAAAATATTTAAAGATTCTAATCCATGATTCCAAAGCATTAGAGACAAAATATCCGAAGTCTGCTCATGTATATACCATATAAGGGTGAATATATCAAAATGGCATGAAGTGTACTGTGCAATACATATTTGGAACAAAATACATAATCAATAAGGCCTAAATGCCAAAATGGTCCAAAAAACATGTTAAGATGCCACTAGATAATACATGTCATTGATCAACATGATCAATCATCAAACTCGTCAGCGCTACTAGAATTAGAAGTAGAATTAAAAACAAGACTAGCAATGGGATAGGCAATGGCATCATCATTTGGCTCAAGCTCAGACTCATCAAGGTCATCTACAACTGTAGTATAGTACTAGATGAACGCCTAGAAGCACGAGGTTAGGGTTCATCTTATAGATTAAGGTTAGATTCTAAGTTGCACAAAACCAGGAAACATGGATGAGTTTCTGAAATGGGGATGTGTTGGAAATGTGACCCCCCAAAATTTTGGAAATGGCAAAACACAATATACATATATGAAAGTTGATCCTCCAAAGACATTAGTCAATGACTAACCACCCTACAATTTTGATAAAACTTCCTAATCCAATCGTTAAAATAAGGTAGAAAAAGATTACCGTGCTTAATAAGTGATTTTGCTTGAGTGAAGAGTACATTTTTTATCAAGGTCATGACAGAGGAGTTCAGCAATCATCCCCACCAACATCAAGGTATATAGAGGGGTTGATGTGCTTGATTAAATGTCAATCCCATACACTTGTACATGGTACAATTTGATAGAAACTTTGCAATCCTAAAATCCTGAAAACTATTAAGTCTGGTGAATTCTGAATGGGATCTAAAATTCTACTTTTTGCATATAAAGTCCGATGAGGTTGGAACCACTCAAACATCCTGAAACAATTAATAGTAATGTTAAAAATTTAAGTAAAAGGATAGAAAATGAAAGATAAGGAGCAAGTCTCTTTAAGAATTTAACATTACCATTTGGAATTGCCAAATCAACTGAGTAACTAAACAAAGCAGATTTTTTTTTTGCAGACAACTTGGCCAGTTCAAGTTGGTACTCGGCTGAGTTGACAGGTTCAGTATTGAACCAACCATGTCACACACCAACTCGGCCAGTTCAGTACCAAACCAGTCAGCCTATCCGGTTTGAAGGCCGAGTCAGCTCAATGGAGGGTCTATTCGATCAACTTGGCCGAGCCTGAGCCCAAGTCTGAGTTGACCAATTTTTAAAACAACGTATATCAGATACATCTAAGAGGTAAGGGATAGAAGGGGCTGAAAGGCATTTGTTTATACAGCAAGAATAACAGTAGAGCGGCCGATGACATGGGGACGTAAAAAGGAAATTTAGGAAAGAAGCTACTTTTAATTTTTAAGTTGACTTCTGTACAGACCTAGTTGCACTTGAGATACATCTGTGCAGGGGATTATGGCAAGTTCAGCAAGATGGGAAGGGGAATTTGAAAAGGGGAAGCTTGCAGAGGAAATGAAAGATGTTGTCTTCTGCAGATATTATGAAGTAGGAGCAAACACAACCAATTAGGCTGGAGGGCTGGTAGTGATTGAATTATTGAAGGCTTGGAAAGAGCATGGGTGGTTAGAAGAGGAGCTGCAATGAAGGTGAACAGTGGGACAAAAGATATTGAGTGGTGCATTAAATATCCAAGCTCAACTCTTGGAAGAGAAAGATACATATCCTAGCATCACAGATGAGTTTGGAAATCAAAAATAGCATAGCTTCCTTGGTGTTTCTGCAGGGATATAGAGAGAGGGATAAGAAGAATGCTAAAGCAAAATTCTAGATCCTTTCAGAGGGATAAGAATAATGCTACAGCAAAATTCGAGATATCCTCAAAGAGACTGCATTCACAAAGAAATGCTCACAAAAACAAAGAGAAACAGGTATGAGCAATTGCACGGAAGTTGTGTAACTTTGGAAGATGAGAGAAAACCTGGAAACATGCTTCTGCTATTTCAAGTAAACCTTTGATTTTAAGAAATTCATAACCTGAGAATCAAAGCTATTGAGGAATCAGTGAAGCAGGATACAAAAGTCAGCGTGCCCATGCAGTCAATCCAGCAAAGAATCAGTCATTTTTTTGTGAGAGCAGTTCAAATACTGGTGATACAGATTAGCTGGTTAACAGCATATTGTAAGAATGTATTTGGAAATTTGGTGTTTCTTTTGGTAGTTACTGATAAAATGCTGTAGGATATAGCAAAAAAGGGATTGGAAAGTTTTATAAGGATTTATAAGATGGGTAGAAAGTACACAGTTTTAAGCCCAATGGGTTAGCTCAAACGATTCCAACAGACTTTTTCAAGGTGGAGTTTGCCATGAAGTCTCCATTTTCCAAGTACAGTTGAGGTTCGAGTCTGGCTGAGTCCCGCTGGGCTACTGGCTGCCATTGTTGCTAGTGGTTCAGCCACCCTCCATCCACATACTATGGGGAAGAGGGAGCATCCAGCAAGGTTTTCCTTGGAAAAAAAGTAAAGTAGGCAGTGTAATTATGTTAGATGCCAGATCAGGGAGAGAAAGTTGATCAAATACACTAGCCATTTTGTAAATGATGTATAGCTGTTGGCAAAGACAGTGTACTAGAAAAAAAATTGCCTATCAAACAAAAAGAAAAAAGATACATGTGACATGGCAGTCTAGGGCCACTAATCTTGTCTTCATTACTGAGGTTTATATGTCATACAGCAATATTTTTTACCATAAAGCATCACAGCATCAGTCACCACACGCAACAACAGAGAACCTCTTTCAGCTTGGCAACATGGTAAAAAAATGATGCAGGAAAGAATGGCTCATATAACTGACACTCAACCTTTCCGTATGCATATCAAGGATATGTAAGCAATTATAAGCATCTTTTGCATGCAAGGATTAACAAACTATCTGGCATTTGAGTTACTTTGAGATGATAATAACATAGAAGTAAATAAGGAATTGCAGGTCATGTCAAAAGTCGGAGAACAGCACGTAAATTGCCTATCAGGTATCTCTAAATCAAGTGATTAAAACTAACACCACGACATAAACTACAAGCATCTAAATTTTGGTCATGAATGTCAAAGGTGGAAACTGTCTCAAAATAATTTCCTTTTTTTTAAATGTTACATATTTACAAATAAACAACAAAATAAAAAATCATGAAAAGCTCCAAAGGACCTACAAAACCCAGAATGCAACTCCACAACATTTTGGGAAAAGCCGGTGAACCCTCAGATGATAAGTTGGCAGCATTTTCACAAAGGCATGATACATTACAAGGAAGTCTTTGGTCAGCATTTCCCAACGAAACCTTTAATTACAATGTGAAAGCCATAGTAACAACAAATAGTCATTTAGCTTGCAGGTGCACCGTGCACGTTTTCCTCCCTTTTTTTGTTGATGAAGGAATTTGAGGATATCCAACTAGAAGATACCAACTCAGACATGGACCCAACAGGTATACACTCTGATAGGGGAAAAGGAACGAAAGAAGACGAGGACAGAATGGAGTTTCGCAACCTAGTAAGCGCATTGCAAGACTTAGCCAAAGGGCAAAAAGACGTACTTAATGCAATCAACAGATTATCGGCGAAACCAGAACCAGGTAATAGCAGTACAACTCTCACCGGTAGATAGAGGGTCTACAAGCAGTAGTGAGAAACATGCATACACCAATATGCAGAACACACCCCACATATACAACAAACCTTCCAGCAGGCCTACTATGCCTCACTTCTTGGTAGATGCAGTAGCAGGTCCAGTCATGCAAGTAGAGCCTAGTGAACCCTTTGGGGCCTATTTGCAGGAATACAGGGACTTACGGGATGAGTTTCATGCAACCATGTCTTTTTTAGATTTTTGCAACATGAAAAGTAGGAATAGGCCCACGAATTTCAACAAGGGATTCAATCATAACTATGAGTTGCAAAAAACCTTGGGCAGGTTGACCATCCCAAACTTTGATGGGGCTCGCGGAGGTTCAGCGATGATATGGGTTCAGAAGTTGGATACCTATTTCCAACTCAATCCCATGACAGAGACAGATGCCATTAAATTGGCTACACTCCACCTGGACGGAGAGGCTGATAAGTGGTGGTACCACGGATTAGTGACATTGGGTCACAACACCATCAACTCCTATAGTGAGTTCACTCAGAAACTCATGGAGCGGTTCAACAAAAAAGATCCAGAGATACATTTCAAAGAGTTGGCTCAACTCAAGCAGACAGGTAGTGCCGAGGCCTTCATCTCAAAGTTCCAGAGGGTAGTTGTTATGGTCACAGATGTGTCAGAGAGAAGGTTGACTAAGTTGTTTACTGAGGCCTTGACAGAGCCGCTACGGGGGTGGGTGAAAGCCTACAAACCCTCCACTCTACAAGATGCCATCAGCCGAGACAGAGATCTCCAAGACTCAGTCCCGAAGAACAGGTTCCCACTCAAGGCCAACTTTCCAGTTAGGGACAAGGACAAGAAACCTTTCCAGTAGGACTTACCAAAGAAAACATGGCTATATGATGACAATAGGAAAGACTTGAGACAGAAGAAATTATGTTTTACTTGTCAGGAACCATGGGTTCCAGGACAACGGTGCTCAGGAAAGGCCAAAGCCCACTACATAGAGGCATATTCAAACAGTGAAGAGGAGGACTACGAGCAGGAAACAACAGAAGAATTGCGGGCAGCAGAGGAGGAGTCACTCCAGGGTGATACACCAAAGGGAGTTATTGCTACGCTATCTGGAGTACCTAGATTCCATACTCTCAGGGTCAGGGGAATAGTACAGGGCCACAGAGTGGGAGTATTGATTGATGGGGGAGCAACCCACAATTTCATTGATGCAGCATGGGTGGCCAAGAGGGGTATTCCGACAGAGAAGTTTGAGGGATTTATTGTAGCAATAGCCGAAAACTCTAGCATGGAGTGCAACTATTGGATTCCAAAACTGAATGTCACATTAGGCAACTTCCAGATGACAGATTTATTTTATGTAGTGTATGTGGCAAATACACATGTAGTATTAGGCGTTCAATGGCTTTATTCAATAGGGAAATATACTACAGACTACCAAGCAATGGAAATGGAATTCCAGGGACCAGATGGGAAACGAGTAGTTTTGAGGGATATGAACATTTATCCCCAAAAACCAGTCTCTTCACATAGAATGGAGGCAATGCTCAGGCAGGATGACATAGAATGGTCAACAGAATGTTTAGTCACCTTTAGGAAACCTCCAGAGAACAATACCCAACAGATATTCAAGCCTTATTAGAGAAGCACGAAAAGGTATTTCGGGATCTTCCAGTAGGTAGACCGCCAAACAAGGGATTTGAGCATATCATTGAGCGGGAGGAGGGGACACAAGCAGTCATCACCACTCCTTAATGGCATCCCAAAAGATACAAGGATGATATCGAGAAGACGATCAAGGAATTACTAGAACTAGGATATATTCGGCCCAGTTCTAGTCCCTTTGCATCATCAGTGGTCTTAGTTAAGAAGAAGGATGGCACATTGTGAATGTGCAATGATTACAAAGCACTCAACAAAAAGACCATCAAAAATAGGTATCCCATTCCCAGTATTGATGAATTCATGGACGAGCTACGGGGTGCCAAATACTTTTCAAAGATTGATCTTCACTCAGGGTACCACCAGATCCGAGTAAGGGATCAAGACATTTCCAAAACAGCTTTTTGTTGCCACTATGGTCACTATGAGTTCTTGGTCATGCCTTTTGGACTCACCAATGCTCCAGCCACCTTTCAGTTGTGCATGAACCATACTTTCAGACCACCTTTCAGTTGTGCATGAACCATACTTTCATGGCTCAGAGGCAAAAATTTCCTATCTCGTGGCGTATCTGCTATATGGAAAGGATTCCTGCTCACTCTCCCGTGGCTTGGTAGGCATCTTGCTTGGCAGGTTGGCAATGGTAAGAACGTTCTTCACGGTATTGATCGAATTGTTGGTGTATCCAACTCCCTCTCAATTCCACAGGGGCTTCGTGAGTACTTGGCAGATTTGGATATAGTGACACTTGCACAGGCTCGGAATACCCTCCCGAATGCTCAAAAATATTGGTATTCTCCTGAGGAACTCAGTGTTGGCGGTGTCTGGAAGGATGCTTGGAATTCTTTCACAAGGGGACTGGAAACATGTGGCTTACGACTTGTTGATCAATCGGATGCTCTGACTTGGTCTTTCAAAAGATCTGATGGAACTATGTCTGCCAAACTGATATATGATTGCATTATCAATGCATCTTCCCCACCGGACGACAACAAACTTCTTGCATTTGTATGGAACAGCACTCTTCCCCGGAAAATTTGTTGTTTTATATGGCTGGCATTGCAGAACAAATTACTTACCTGGGACCTATGTCACAGGGTTCGGCGAATTTTATGCTTGAAGTTCGAAATTCGCCGAACTCCAAAAAAAATTTGCAATTCGTTTAAATTCGGCGAATTTCAAGGTCGAACCTAAAGGCAAATCGAATCGAACCATATCGAACTTGAACGAACTCGAACTTTATCGAATTTTAGCCGAATCTCAAACGAATTTCAAATTGAATTTCAATTTTTGTCCTTTCGCCGGTTCACGCGTTCCACTGTCCTGTCGCCGGTTTTCCCACTTTCCAAGGTTTTCTCCTGACTCCCGAGTCCACCGCTCTCATATCCCGAGTCCCGACTCCATTTTTGCTCACCTACCAGGCTACTAACTTTGCTCATGGACCTCAGGGCAGAATCGGCAGATATGTGATTTGACATGAAGTTTATGAGAATGCGTGGAAGGATTCAATAATAATCAGTGGGAGGCGTGCACTTCCTTTTAATATATTCATGACTTGTACCATCTATTATGTCCCAAGATTAATAAATTGAAACTGCGCTAAACATGCAAAAACATGTCGGTTGAATTGTTCCTCGTATGATTATAACATTGGAAGATCTCAAACAATTCAAATGCTGCCCTATATCACCGGGGAGGCGGTTCGATTTAACCGATTTGGGCATTTAGCTTTTGTCTGTGTGGATTATTTTTCAAACGGACAATAACAAATACTAATAGAATAAATGTGACATTAACTAGCATTCTGCTAATATCATGGCTATATTCGCATATTCTATTGTCCTTCGAATACATTATTTCATATTCATAATAACAGAGATATTAAGTATATTTTATTGAACGCACATTAACAATATGTTTATGGTTGACATTAATAACATTATTAAATAGGTTAATAATAGATGTATACGCATAAAATACATTAGTATTTTTTATCATATATGCGATATACTTTTTATACTTTTTCGGAGGAATTAATATTTGTGATATACATTATTATTATATATATTAATATATTTTTATGATATATTATAAAAGAATTATGATATATTAATATGTTTTTATCATAAATTGATAATGATGGCATTCCAAGTGAGTTACGGCGAACCTAATGCCGAACCTCATCCCGAACTTCATAAAAAAAATCGAATTCGAATCGAATTTCAAGGTCGTCGAACTCGAATTCGAACTCGAACCATGTGACATAGCCTGGGACAACCTTCAAAAATGCGGATGGTCGAGGCCTGGTTTTTGTATCCTCTGCAAAATGGACACAGAAAGTATCGAACACCTCTTTTATTCCTGCCCTGTTTGGAATAATTTACTCTCTGTCCTCTTGGAACAGCACCATTTGTCCCCTCCTCACCAGTCTGATAGTATCTGCTCCTTCCTGGATATGTGGACTGTCACCTTCTCTAAGCATTCTGGATACTGCTATCTCCCTTTCCTTGCCATGTGGACAATATGGAAGGCAAGGAACATATCTATCTTTGAAGGGAAAACTGTATCTGTTATCAGTTTACTCCATCAGATCTCATACTCCTCGCAGCTCTATTGCCCTACTGTCACTAGAGCCAAAAAACCTAGAGCTAAAGGACCGAGACATACTCTTACTTACCCCTGTGGTTTTTTTGATGGAGCATCTGTCGATAATACTGGTGGGGCTGGCTTTTGTTTGCACCTGAATGAGTCACACTTGTTCGAGTTTGCTTTGGGGGATGGACTCAGCACCAACACTAGGGCAGAATTAATTGGGCTATGGGCCCTACTGCATACATCCCAAATGATGGGGTTACCCAAGCTCCAGATATTTGGCGACTCTTCAGTCATCATCAATTGGGCAAAGGGTACTGCTTCCCTCACACCACCTGAGCTCATCCATTGGTGTAGGGACATCAAGAAGATCTGTACATAATTCCTTGAGCTGTCCTTTTGCCATGTCTACCGTGAACACAATCAAACTGTTGACCACCTATCTAAAAAAGCCCTTTCTTGTGCTCCGAGATCGAGATTTTACTCTAAATTTTATGATGGTCATTTGACCTCACAAGATAGTTTTATGCTCTTTTGAGCCTGGTGCTGGATCTCCTCTTTTATTGCACCTTGGTGATTGTGATGGAGCGGACTCTTTTAGATGGCTGAGCTTCTCTTTTTGGTTCACAGTGGATATGGTCATAAGGGAGAATATCTTTATTACTGATGGGAAATGTATGCAGTTTCTACTCTAGTCCCCACTCTGCTCGCAGGGGTTGTAACTCTTTCAGTTTGCTACTGAAATATATATCCACAGCTACAATGTCATGTATGTTACCCATATACTAGGAAGGCACGTTAGATGCCCTTTGATTCAATATGAATATCAAAGACAGGCGTTTTTCTTCTGAAAAAAAAAGAGCTCAGTTACGTAAGTATTTGCTAGTATTCTTTGATGATATTTTGATTTACACCAAAACATGGGAGGTGCATCCGAAACATTTAGACGAAGTATTGAGCATTCTAGAAGAGCACTCACTTTACGTGAAGATGTCTAAGTGTGAATTTGGCATGAAGGAGATGTTGTATCTAGAGCACATCATCAGTGCAAAAGGGGTACAAGTTCATATGGAGAAAATTCGGGCTATCAAGGATTGGCCCACGCCAAAGACTGTTACTGAACTGAAAGGCTTCCTAGGCCTTTGCACATATTATCAAAGGTATGTTAAGGGGTTCTCCCAATTCGTTGCACCACTCGCCGATCTCACAAAGAAGGGGGCATTCACATGGACCGATTTGGCACAAAAAACCTTTGAGGAAATGAAAGTCATCATAAGTTCCTGCCCGGTTTTGGCACAACCAGACTTCTCACAGCCGTTTGTAGTGGAATGTGATGCGTCAAGAAAAGGACTACGGGCAGTCTTGATGCAAAACCATCACCCGATTGCATTTGAGAGCATAAAATTGAAAAACTATGAGCGCCACTACTCCATATATGACAAGGAGATGTTAGCCATCTTACATGCTCTCACCAAATTCCGACAGTACTTGGTGGGCAGCAAGTTCAAAATCAAAACAGATCATAACATCCTCAAGTACTTCTTGGAACAGAAGGAGTTGAATTAGTGCCAACAGAAATGAGTCAGCAAGGTGCAAGCTTATGATTTCGAGATAGAGTATGTGATTGGAGGTCTCTTCTTTTAGTAGAGTACTCCAAAAACAGATTTGCTTGCGAGTTAATGGATGAACAAATTCAGGACGACAGGTACAGAATTATAGATGACGTCATCTATTACAAGGGCAGGATATACCTGGTCCCGGAATCAGCCTTAAAAAGGAAGATCATATAGGCATCACATGACTCACCATTATCAGGACATCAAGGTTTCTTGAAGACCTACAGGCAGATCCAAGACAGGTTCTCATGGAAGGGCCTCAAAGGGGAAGTTATGCAGCACGTCCGAGAATGCAGCATCTGCCAGCAGAACAAGATCGAGCACATTCATCCGGCATGGTTACTTCAACCACTATCGATTCCAGAGCAGAAGTGGGAAAGTATTTCCATGGACTTCATTACAGGGTTACCCAAGGTACAGGGATGAGACTGCTTATATGTAGTGGTAGATCGATTGACCAAATTTGTTCATTTCTTTGCTATCTCATTCGATTATTCAGCAGCAAAGGTAGCCGAGTTATTTTTCAAGGAGGTCTTCAGACTACATGGGTTACCCAAGACCATTGTCAGTGATCGGGACAGTAAATTCACCAGTGCCTTCTGGCAGGAGCTATTCAAGTTAATAGGGACAGAACTCACTACAAGTATGAGTTATCACCCGCAAAGCAATGGGCAGACAGAGATTGTCAACAAGTGGGTCGAAGGGTATCTGCGCAATTATGTAGCAAGCCAACAAAGGACATGGATTAAGTGGCTACACTTAGGGGAATACTGCTACAGTACCACCTACCATGTCTATCCAGATGACACCTTTTAAAGCATTGTACGGCTTTGAGGCACTGAGCTTCGCAGATCTAGCTTTTGGAGACAACAAAGCACCCAAGGCCAAATATTGGATACAGGACAGTCAAGATATCCTTAAGGTACTGAGGGAAAACTTACAGGCATCACAGAATTAGCAGAAACTATACGCAGACAGACACAGGGTTGAGAGGAGCTTCGAGGTAGGAGATCTGGTATACTTACGACTACAACCATACAGGCAATCTTCCCTTAAGAAGAAAGGAGCGAAAAAACTAAAACCTTGCTTCTACGGTCCTTACAAGGTAATTTGGAAGGTTGGAGAGGTAGCTTATGAGCTAGAACTCCCGGAGGAAAGCAAGATTCACAATGTATTTCATGTGTCCAGTCTCAAGAAAACATTAGGACAACACATTGCTCCATCCACTGAGTTACCTCCCTTAGATGATGAAGGACTGCTGGTACTGATTCCAGAGAGAATCCTACAGGTGAGGGAAAGGAAGCTCCAAAACACGGTGATTCAAGAGTATCTGGTGAAATGGAAGGAATTACCTATAGAGGATGCCACATGGGAAGGAGAGTAGGTATTGCAGCATCCTAGTTTGCAGTTGCTTGAGGACAAGCAATTTCAAGCGGGGAGGACTGTAATGTCCCCCTCTAATTAAGCATCCAAAACGCCCGCTAACCTACTTAATTCCCATAGGTTCGAGCGGGTACTGCATGAGAGGGAATTGACTGAGGGCATTTGATACTTAGAGCAGGTCAAGACATTCATTCAGGGTCAAGTCATCAGTCGGATAAAAGAAGCCTTATTTCTTTAGGCTTAAAAGTCAACAGCAAATTATAATTGTATGCATGCAAATGCGAAGCATAAACCCTAAAAGTGACATGCGAACCCTAAAAGCGCATGAAGTTCTATTTAAGAGGGTGATTACACTAAAGAGGTACCTATTATTATTGTTGATTGATTTTGGAGTTTCGAGCAGCAGCACAGCGTGCAGCAATTGGGGTTGGAGATGGTGTCTTCAGTTAGTGAGGGTTCGGCAGCGAGATATCTACCCTAGTCTCTTATTGGGATAGATCATCCAAGTTTATCCACATCATTCATCATATACTTCAGTATTCGGAGATCCAGTACATTCCGAAGGGTTATTGGCAGATCCACGTTTTGCAATTGAAAGTAGCGGGGAAACCACAGAAGGATTCTCTAGGACCACAAAACCTAGTCTTTCCTCCGCATGTCAACTTCCTCTTTCTCAGCAGACCTATCCTACGGTATACAGTGATTATCAACTATCAGTTTGCTCATCTGGAACAGCTATCAGCAAACAGAGAGCTTGGGGGGCGTGAGCAACGGAACCACAGATCAATTCACTAGGGCACTTAAAGGCTGCCAAACCTTTGCATGTGACAGTCTATCTCTCCGACATCAGCAAACGGACAAGCCGACAAAGTTTCAGCCTGATCTGACCTCTCCTCCTACAAAAACGTCACCTTCAGTCTGGAGGGTGCTTACGGTACTGCGGGGCGGTAACACCGGAGGAAATGAGCACTACTAGCCCACCTATCCGAATCTTTATGCATGCAACTATCTCTAGAGTCATTATCAGCCGGAATATCAGTGGTAAGTGTTCATTTCTCTCTGCAAACCCTAACCCTAATTCAACTACTTTTTAGGGCATTTTTGCATGGCAAGTTTGCATGCCCAGTTAATTCGTATTTTTGTATGAGATTGAGTGTGCGAGTCAGCACTTCAATAGAACATTAGAGAATATCAGTATTTGGGATATTACATATTATGGAGCCTTATAAGTTATTATGTGTAAATACATCAGAATTTTCTGAAAGACAAATAATAATTTTACCTGCAACTATAGTAAATTACAACAAAAATAGCTCCAAAGGTTAGCTCAAGCAGTCATAAGCCAGACATGTGATCTCTCTTCCCAAAGTTGGGGAGGTCACAGGTTCGACTATCTACATCCCCTCTAGGTTAGGCTCCATAATCAACGCCAACAGCTTACCCCATTTACTATCCATGAATCATGGAGGATGTACGTAGAGAGTTTTCCTCAAGATTATTCCTTGGGAAAGAAAATAAATAGCAACAAAAATGCCCATTTTACTTGCTAGTGCTGTTTTTCTTCTTTTTTGGCTGACTGCAAAAATTAGCCAAGTCAGTCGATGATTCTGTTGACCAGATTGGACTTCAAGCTAGGACGGAAAACGGTTGATGTATTTTGGCTAACACATTACCCTACCCTCACACTTTTAACTAATGCATTTTCCCTAAACTGTCTCTTCCACAACCTCCATAATGGCAGCTCTGAACTTTGGCTATATCGCCACAACCGTCCTGCACAAGCAAAATTTATGCCATGTGGTTTTGAAAATACTAACCATTTATATTTGTTGTAAGCACGCGTTTATTATGAGGAATTTCTAAATATCAGTACAGTTATTATAATATTTTACATTTTAGTATTGTGTAATTTAACCTTTTCAGTTATCTACTGTATCTGTTCAGTAAATTTGAGAACCACCGCATTGGAAGTATCGTCTGTAAGTTGTGACTATGAATTCTACAAATGGAAACCAATAACATAGCGTTTGGTCTTTTGGTTTCGCAGTAACAGATTTCGCTTAAGAGATCACGAGCTCAATTATTACAAAGTTATAAAAATAAAAATAAAAACTAATATATCTGAAGACCCTGATTATCCATTTTTACAGCACATGTAAAATTAAAACTCTAACACAAGGTCCCGTAAAAGAGCTTCATTTGAGGTTTCTGGCTTACTCCCTCAACAAAACAAAATAAAATGGTAGCTAAACTAATAATGTTTGCAGTTGCCACAGGCAAGAGTAATATAAATAAATTTCACAGAATTTTACAGTATAACCCTGCCACAGGGAAGAGTGAATAAAAATATTAGATACACAAACTTACTTGCATAGTTTGAGGAAATTTTTGGCGGTAAGGGGGCACCGGTCTGCGTGCAAGTCGACGACAATGTCTCCCAAGCTTGTCGCGAGCATAATGGACATGTTTCCCACGGAATTTCTCACTGAATCTGCGGGGATTCGACCTCCCGATGGAGTAGAAAGAAGGCGCTCCTCTCTACAAACGGTTTAAGACCGATGGAAATACAACATCAGATGTGCTACTCTGATCATCAGAACTGCAAAATGCCAATCTTTGATTTTAAAAATTATGTGTTATAAACTTATTTTATGGTCATTATATAACTCGAATATGCATTAATTTAATTATTAAGAAATATCTTGTCATAAGTTTGAGAGGTTAGTTTAAACTGTGAACCATTTACATAAAGGTAAGGTGTGTCGGTTCCTTTACTAAATATGCATCAATTCAATAATTCATAAGAAATATTATTTTATTTTATATGTTTTAAAGGTGAGTTTAAAATGTGAACCATTTGCATAAGGTATGTTGGTTTCATGTTTAAATTGAGATTTAAAAAAAGACATTTTTTTATAAATATAATTGTGATTTACATAATGTGTGGTTTGTTTATTGGATACTTTACCCATTATCAAGTGTGTGTTAGACTTTTATTAAAATAAAATTAAAAAAATGAGATTTGGGTGAAATAAATAGGAAATAAGGTTAAAGAAATATACTAAAGGCTTATGCTCGTGGTTTAGGGAATTATGTTTTGTTTTTGGGTTTGAAAGTTATTGTTTGGTGAATGAGTTAGTTTTTTTGATGGTGATTAGTAATTTACTTCTCATCCTTTCTTAAACTCAAACTAGGCATTGTTGGGATATAGTGGATCAAATTGTCGGAAGACGTCACAAACAGATTATGGGTTTCCTCCCTCAAATTCAGTCGCTTCAACTCTTTCATGTTAGAAGAGAGCGTAACTCTCTAGCTAACGGATTAGCTAACCAAGCCTCTCATCTTCCTCGAGTAGGTTTAATTGAAAATGGGGGACCAATCCAATGTGGTAGGCTCCCCTAATCTTTGTTCCTTGAAAATTATTGATGCATAATCACCTCTTTAATTTTCAAACCTAGCAGCAAGATGGTGTCGTTAGTGTGATCATGATCAATGACATGTGGAGGGTGTAAGGCCTTTTCGTTGGTGACAAAGCCCGGATCTCAAAGGGTCACACAAGCGATAGTAATGAAGGTTGGTGTATAAGTACTCTTGGACAGCCTGCCCTTTCTTGTGGAGGTAAGTCTTGTTCTCATCCTGTTTGCACATAGAGTTGGGGCTTTGGGAAGGTTCAACGTTATGTAAGTTATGGTGGGAATTGTTTCCTTGTTCGTAGTTTCGGAGGCTCCAGCCTTTGGGAGGATTATTCTATTGGAATGGTGGTGAGGAATATTGGGGTCTCCTCTACCTTCTCCTTCGCACGAGGAGATAGACATTCTTATGTCAAGACTATTACCCTTTTGAGCTCTCATTCTCGAGTAATTCTCTATCGCAATGGCTCAGCACTCTCCTTTGTATGGCAGGTTTGGGACACAAGCGTTTTGGAATATTTGGTTGGTGGTTTCGGTCTGTGGAGTTTGCACTCTGATTGTGCAAATAGAAGTTTGTTTTTTCTTTTAATTGGTTCGGTGGTGGCACAAAAGTGTTTTATTGTCCTCTAGTTGGTTTATTAGTATCTCTTCTCTTTTAGGTGTAAATCTTGGTTGGTTTGATAATTTTGTTTTATTTGGAGGTTTTTTAATTTGTTGTGCCATACCTCTGATGGTGGGCTCTGCACCAGTATTGGCAGGGTTGATAGGAAATGGGATGATATTGTTTTTATGGATATAGAAAAAAGGATTGAGGATCTCGCTTAGCAAGTTAGTGTTGCCCAAGCCTGTATTCATGATTTTTGCAGCCATATGAGGTGGATGCATGACCAAATGGAAGGTCTGATTGTTGTCATTCAACAACTAGATGCTCACAGGTCGGTGTTGGATGGGCGATTGGATCAGATAAAATGTTTCTCTCATCAAATTTCAAATATGATTTGGATGTTTGTCTCTTCGGTGTTGAAGGGTTGGTTAGGGCCTATATGAGAAGTTGAAAGAAATTGCAAGACTATAGTGAATCATGAAGACCTCATAGTTGCAAAAAAAAGTCTAAAACAATAAAAACTCTAATGCAAAAAATGGTGATGGAAATTTGATCCTACAACCGTTTCAAATCATTTCAAGCTCAATAGAGAGAGATGGGATTGAGGGTTTACAAGCCATTCTTGCTGAAGACAGTGAGGATGAAGAAGATGATACCAGGGACACCCAGGATGATGAAGTTTCTTAGGACGATGTTGTAGAGGACACTATGGAGGAAGACCTGGATGATGAAGACGCCAATCAATATCAATACACTATAGAAGATGATGTGAGCAGTTCAAAAGAAGATGACAATATTCTTTACAATGTCCAAGGTATAGATATTGACACCAGTAGTTAGTTTTTTCTCAATGAACTTTTTTTGTATGCTATTAGTTGGTCAATATGTTAGAATCTACAACAATATCTTGAGTGCTTTCAAGATATCTTGACTCTCTTGAATCTAGTCCTTAGCTTTTGGTGCTCTACTTTCTCCAAAATTTTGATCCGCATAAGTTGGAGCCTCATACCCATACATGGCCTCTAAGGGAGACATGCCTATTGACATATGATAAGTAGTATTGTAGCAGAAATCTCCCAAATACAACCATCTGATCCGTGTCTTTTGTTGTTCTAGGACATCATTTATGAGATAAACTTCCATCCACTGATTCACCCTCTCAGTTTGGCCATCAGTTTTGGGATGATAACTTGTACCGAGATTCAATTATGTCCCCACCAATATGAATAATTCTTGCCAAAAAGCACTAGTAAACTTACCATCTCTATCACTGATTATTATCTTTGGAAATCCATGTAATTTGAACACCTCCTTAAATAAGAGTTCAACAATTTGAGCTGTTGAACTGGTTGAAGTGACAACAAAGAAGTGAGCAAACTTGGTTAGTCGATTAACTACAACCTATATGCAATCCTTACCTTGTACTATGGGTTGGAATTCTGTAGCATGATGGATTGTATTGGATGGCGTTGATGGTTGTTAGAATGTAGTACAAGCAATGGGATCCTAGCATTGCTTGGTTCAAGCTAAGTTGGAGCAACAATTTGGTTGTTGGCTTGAGAGAGTGAACCAACCTTCATTTGAAAGAGCATGTTTATGTACAATAGTGGTTTAGCTTTCTATGTGGGAAACCATTTGATGGATGGAATCAATATTCTCATGCTTGTTGGTTTGGGAGTATTTAGAAGACTCTCTTTGTTGATACTATGCATGGTAGATGTGGATGCAGAAGGCACTCTGCATTCCTCAAAATCATTTGGGACCCTTGGATCAATTTGGGACTCAGTCATTTCAAATTGGGTTAGAGGCGAGATAGTTGGTTGGATGGAGTTACCTCTTGAGTGGATGATTGTGATTAGAGTGGTGCATCAATATCATGGAGGACTCTCTCAAATTTTAGTTGGGGTGTTTATAGACACAGTTATTGTGTACATTTCCATCAATAGTTATAGGATGATTGGGCCATTGGTTGAACAGGTGTAGTAAAAGGACATCATTCTTGGTGGCCGTGACTAGAAGGTTTCCTATTACCTAATTTGCATTTATCATGTATTGAGTAGTACATGTTTCACTTCCATTCATTTGGTTTAGACCCATACAACTTGGTGAGATCCATTTGTGGTTCACTGAGGTGGTGATTTGATTGATCACTAAGGTTAGAGGTAGGAAATTCATGTGCATAAATGGGATAGTGATGTATTGATACTTCCTGATTTACATTTCTTGAGGACAAGCAATCTTAGGAGGGGAGGCCTTGTATTGTTCGCAAATTTTTCTATGGACTTAGTAAGGTCTTTGGCCTAAGTGACATAGTCATTTTCTCTTAAGGAATGACCTGGAAGGTGGCAAAGGTTGATAATTTTCCTAATGTTAAAATTGAATATAAATGGGACAAGGTGGGACACATGGAATGATAAAATTCTGAATTCAAGTTCATCAGGGAAAACATTAATATTTTTGGGAATGATTGGCCAACAAAATTTTGCATACGTTATTTTAATTAATGTTGGTCTAAAAATGCAAAATAATAATTATTGATGACATGATTGGGTAATGAGAGCACATAAGAGTTTACGTAGACCCTATGTGTTGTATTCCACAAGGAAATTGGAAGAAAAGTAGTGCAAAGCAAGACAGCCACTAAGAAGATGGAAAGCAACATAAAAGTAGGCAAGCACAGAAAAACATGAAAGTGACAGAAAATAAAGAAAGCAATTAAAAGTAGGAAAGTAGCAGGAAGCAATGAAAAGTAGGGGTTTCAAAAAGCGGGAAAGGCAAGAAAGCAAGGAAAAAGTCGCATACCAGTTTCAAGTCCTAATTTATCCAAATAGGGTGCAATGGATGAGGCTAGAGGTCCATGTGCAATGCATCTTATCCAATAAGCTAATAGAGTTTATAAAAAGAGGTTGAATGCACCCATTGAAATATTTTTTTAGTTTTGATCGTTGAATTGAAGAAATCTGAACTTTTCAAGACTTGGGAGATGTGCCCCTTGCCATATGATGGGAAATGCGCCCCTTATGTTCACCATGCTAGTTGAGGAATCAACTAGAGTTTGAGGAGGATGGTGTTAAGAACCTGTGTCAACCCTCCTCTTTATTTTGTTAGTATATTTTATTGGACGCATATGCTTTGTAAGTCGTCCCGTTAGTATGTTGTATTATCCCACATTCATGGGGAGTAATAGTTGTTTAGATTAGACTTAGTATATAACTAAGTGTTGAGGCCAATGGAATCATCGAAGAGTTATTTTGTATTGAGCTTGTTCAAAGGAGGTTGCCCCCTCAAAGTGGCCTGCGATTAATAAAATCTCTTCTGTGATGCATAATTTTTGTCATATCGTGCATTCTCATTGTTTATTGCAGGAGGTTCTCCACAAATGGAATTCAACCTTTCTCATTTATTTTCATTGCAGGTATTCCATAAAATTGCAAGTCCACTTGTAATCCAGACAATGTGTTGAAGCTCCAACAGTTTGAAGTCCAAGAGTTACGTGTAATTCTCGAGTGAGCTAGTTGTAGTATTGAATATTGATTGTGCTTATCCAGTTTATATGGATTCTATAATTGCACATCTAATATGTAATACATGCCTTATTGAATGATAATATTCAATGTTTTCCTTTAATTCTAATGAATTTTAATTTCAATTGTATCTTTTCTTCTATGCTCTAGTTGTCGTCCAATTTTGACTAGTTTACAGTTTTGAAGCAATATCCACACTTCTAAATCTCCAAATCACACAAAGATACAAATTTGAACCCATCCGAAGCCTCATACTTGAATTTTGTGACCTTATAGTGTTGTTTGGATTCACTTGGAGATAGGCTAGTTAAGCAGTCCTAGTTTTGTAATTTTCTTCCTTGCTTCCAAGTTCTATCAAATTGAGTCCAACATTTTATTTGTTTTTATTGTAGGTTGGGGTTCCGATATATACCATCCACTTCCATTTATGCACCAAAATCCATTGGGTTCCACATAAGTCCTGAGGCCATTACCTTGAATCCTTTGAATTAGCCAAAGGACTTTGCACATGTGTGATGCACCCAGAGAATGTGCAACTATCGAAGTTGGGAGTATAATTAAGGTTGTTGTAGGATTTATTTAAGTTGTAGCAGGTCTTAACATCCATCTAGGGAAATTTGGGGAATTTTAGATGTGTTTGAGTCTTGGTTTTAAAATTCATAGCCCAAACTAGTCAAAACTAAGTTAGTGTGTCTGAAACTCTATTTGGGTACATTACATCTTATTTCATTTCAACCATTTCCAATGTTTAAGATCCAAATATAAGACACCCACTCAACGTTTTGTCATATCATCTATGATTCCTGTGAGAATTGATTCACAGTAGGATCTAGTATTTGAGGAGATTGCCACAATTTGATATTGCTCACAAAATATGCATAAATTAGCAGAAGGAGTGAAAATAGCACACACAAATGAGGTCAATAACATGTATTATTATGACTGTCCAACATATAACTATGTATGGATCATATATATATTACAATAGGGAAAAATCGTGAGGCCTTGAGGCCATCTGGATGCATACAAGTGTCAGACCATGATTTGACCCTCAAACCCCCCCTAGGTGACCAATCAGCTTCCCAATCATCCCAAACGGTCAAGAATGCAAGTGTGAACATGGGTGAGGCATGCTGAGACATAAATGGAGGCATGCTATGCATGGTTGAGCACATGGGTGAGTGGGAGTGGCTCTAGGAGGCAATAAATATCAAAGGAAGGCCAAAAATCACCACAAACATGCACTAGCGCCTAGGGTCAAACATATCCTTGAATATAGGGATGGGGGAGCACACCAAGGCTGATATGGCATCAATGAGGGCGCCTATCAGTCAGAATGATCAAATGGGAGTGCCTCAACTGTATAAATGATCAACTGGGAGTGCCTCAACTATTAATAAATGACCAATATTGATAAGTCTAGACCATAGAACATTGCATGGAAGCAAATGAAATGTGCCTAAGGTATATGATAATGGTAATGAGGTGGATTATTGCTATAACACCCTGCCTTAAGCCTAACTTATTCCAAATTAACCAAAATATCACGGAGGCCTTGGCAACTAAGACTCACGTCACCTCATACATCTTAAAATTTTATTTGTCCATAAAACAAGGTAAGGAGGAAAACCACATGGGAACAAAACCTCCCCTAAAAAATGGAAATGGAGCCAAAAATTTGAAGGTGACCAGTAGCCATCACCATGTATCACCCACTCCAAGAATACATCTCAGATAAGTGAATGTCTTCTGTGTGAAGCTCTTGGTGAAAATGTTTGCAGTTTGCTCAACATACGGGAATACTGCAAGGCTATCACCTGATCATGCACCAAGCTCCGGATGTAGTGCATGTGTATCTCAATGTGTTTGGCTCTATGTCTCTGCACTGTATTAGTGGAAATATTGATTGCACTTTGATTATCACACCAAATTACTGTGGGTGAATCAAATGCAACACCAAGTTCTCAAAGAATACCTTGCAACCACACACATTGTGTAGCTGCGTTCACTACTCCTCTATACTCGACCTCAACTGAAGATAGGGAGATGGTGTGTTGTTTCCTGCTTGAAAAACATATGGGACCATGTGAAAGCATGAAGACATAACATGAAGTGGACTTCCTATCATTGGGATCTCTATCCCAATCAAAATCAGAAAATCCAACTAGTTCTAGTGGAGAACCAACAACATAGTGTACCCCGAAGTGTCTGGTTCCTTGCACATAGTGTAGGATCCTCTGAGCTTCCTTCCAATGGATATCATGAGGTTGCTACATATATCTTGATACAACACCTACAAAATATTCCAAATATGTTCTAGATTGTCTAAAATACAGCAGACTTCGACTAGCTGTCTGTACAACGAATTGTCCACTAATGGAGACTCACCAAATTCACCTAGTTTTATACCTCAAAGGAATGGGCTCTTGGTTGCCTTACATTCAACCATTTTAAACTTCAATAACAGGTCTACAACATAATTTTTTTGGCTGACCTTGATCCCTCCTTTAGATTGCTCAATTTCTAAACTAAGAAATTGCGTCAACAATCCAAGATTAGTCATGGAGAATTCACTGTACAAGGAAGACCTTATCGATCCAATTTTTTAGTGCAGCTACCTGTAATCAAAATATCATAAACATATAGAAATATGACCTGAAATAAGTCACCAACATGCTGCAAATACACATTAGGATCATATTTACATCTTTTAAAGCAAAGCGAGAGCATAAAATTGTCCATCTTGGCATATCAATCCCTGGGGGCTTGCTTGAGGCCATAGAGAGACTTCTTTAACCTGCATACAAGCGAAGGAATACTTAATGAAACCTTCGGTTTGTTGCATATAGATATCCTCTTAAAGTTCACCATGAATAAATGCACTCTTCACATCCATGTGGTGAACCTCCCAGCACTTAGATGCATCAATGGCTAAAACTAGCCTCATAGAGTCCATGTTTGCAACCGGTGAAAATTTCTCTGTATAGTACACTCCTTGGACTTCAGAGAAGCCTTTGGAAACCAACCTGGCCTTATACTTGATATCTGAAACATCGGCAGCCACTTTGGTCCTATAGACCCACTTGCATTGCACTAGTTTCCTCTTGGAGGGCAAGGGAATCAATTCCCAAGTCTCATTTTCTTATAATGAGTTGAACTCTTCTTGCATGGTTGTTTTCCATCTTGGGTCAAGTGATGCTTCCTGATATGTTTGAGGATCAGATCCAACCATCATGAAGCATTTCTCACTAAGATTCACTTCACATGCCAAGAAAGCAGTGTGAAATTGAGATCTAGTCTTTCTAGGATCTAGTGAATTACCAACTGGATTTCCAACATCTTCAAGAGTTTTCTTATCCCATTTGGGGTGAATGGGTGAGTCAGGATCTGAATGTATGTAATCATCATCTTCAGCAATATCAAAATTAGAAAAATCATAAAGAGATTCATGAATTACATCATCATGGAGTGGAGGATGTGAGCATTCCCCATGAGCTAGTTCAGCCTTTTGCACGAGCTCCTCTTCAAACTGTACAGTCCTTTCTATGAATGTATTATAAGATGAGGGATCAAAGATCTTGTATCCCTTTGCCTCTTCAGCATATCCATCCATGATGGACTCCTTGCTTTGAGGTTGCAAGGCTTTTCTTTTCTCTGGAGGAATCCTAACCTAAGCCTTTGAGCCAAAGACAATGAAATCCGAAACACTTGGCTTGTGACCAAACCAAGCCTCAAATGGTGTTTTGCCATCCAAAGCTTTGTGAGGAGCTCTGTTTTGGATGTATGCTAAACAATTAATGGCTTCAATCCATAGCTTAGGATTCAAATCCTTTGCTTCAATCATACAAGTTGTCATCTCCTCGAGAGCCATGTTCTTGCGCTCTACAACACCATTTTGTTGTGGTGTGTAGGTCACCGAATGTTGCATATGGATGCCACATTCTTCACAGAGCTGCTGCAATCTCTTGTTCACATACTCCTTGCCATTATCAGTACTAAGGACCTTGGTCTTTTTCCCACATGCATTCTCAACCATGGCTTTCCAAACTTTGAGAGTCTCAAAGACTTCAGATTTTAGTTTGAGGAAATACACCCAACAATACATTGAGAAATCATCTATGAAAGTCGAGACATGCCTTGATCCCCCATAAGAGGGTGTAGGGTGTGGGAAGAGGCCCAGTAAAATCTGAATGCACCAAATAAAGCACTTGGAAATCTCTCCTTGCTTTCCCTTTCTCATTGTTGCGCTCTGCATGCTTGCCCACTACACATCCTTTCAATGTGTCACTTGAGAACTTGATAGAAGGAAGCCATTCCACCACACCTTCTTTGTTTAATGCCTGGAGGTATCTGTAGTTGAGATGACCATATATCTCATGCCACAACCTGCTTGTCTCATTGGCATGTGAGAGAAGTGCATTCCCTCTGGAGTAGGGAAGGAAATGGGCGAATTTGTACATTCTTGCATGATGATCACCAAACTCCAATGCCACCACCTTGTTTGTAGAGATTTTTGCTAACTCCACTGGGTCTGGAGTGTTGGAATATTTTATATTCCTTGCAAGGTAATAATGTCTTTGTATTATGTCGAAAGATATCCACAATCTTATGTAAAAGAGTAATACATTATATCCCATATTGATTACGGTAAAGTATACTCTTAATATCCATCATTATATAAAGAGATGTTATTTAGGAGGATTATATTATCCCCAATATAATATGTGAGAGTAATTCCTCCTCATCTCTTGGTATATAATAGGGTCAACAGAATCATGTCACAACAACAGACTTTATCTTTTTGTATTGTATTCAGGTTTTTGGAATTGCTCTCTTGTAAGCTTGAGGAGATATTCTCGAGATAATAGAAGACTACCTTCTCGTGGACGTAGCCCAATTAGGTGAACCGTGTATATATGGTGTTTTATTGTTCTCTTGTTCTCTTTTGTACTTATTTTTGATATATTATTGTTTTGCATAGACAGGTAAGCTAGTTTAGCTTGATCCCTCTTTCTAACATGGTATCAGAGTTGGTTGCTATGATCTAGCCCTTCTATAGATCTCTAACAATTTTATCATCTGGGCATTGTTTATTTTGCATATTTGTTTTCTATCTCATAGTCATTAGGCTTCTCTTCAGATCTGGCCACGGTTCTACGATTTTTTATGTCTAACCCTAACCCTATTTTGTAGATTTTTTGTAAAACAAAATTCAAGGCTTTCTTGACGTCTTTTTCTGTAGATCTATATGATTTTTTGGATTGTCCTCAAGGAGATCTATCTTCTTATTATTTAGATCTTTTTTTAATCTAGAATTATTTTTCCCATGAAAAATTGAGTTTGCAACTTTTAGACCTAGATCTGAAACTTTTGGTGCAAAATCTAAAGAATCTGGTTACATATTCTTCTCGAAAAAATACCCAATTAAAAAAAAGTATGAAAAGCGAAGCTATCAATGATTTAAAATCAGTTATTTTTCATAATTTTTTTGTATGAACATAAATATTGTAGAGCTGATATCTTTTGACAGAATATCCAAATTTGTATTCGGCTTGCGTAGTTGGATGCAGACTACTCATGCCATTTCTAGAAATAGGATATAATAGCAATTCTGAGTCATATTGATCTTGTTTTGGTCATTTCAAAGTTCTGGATCAAAACCCTTGATCTACAATAAAATAAAAATTGGTAAGATATTTTCAGTTTACTCATTATTTTCTTGTCATTTCTAGCATTTGAGTTTTTCTTTAATTTCTATCATTATGACTTCAAAAGTAGCTTATGTTCATGAACTTGTTGGTCCTAACTATCTTACATGGAAGAGAAAAATGATTGATGTTCTCAGGAGTAAGAACCTATGGAGGATTGTTAATGATGAACATAAGAAACATGTTGATGCTAAGGATGGGGCTATATGGGAAGACAAATGTGATCAAGCAAGAGGGCTCATTGGTTAAACGATTGTAGATAGTCTTCAAGTAAGTATTGAGGAAAAAGACTGCTTGGTTGAGGTATGGAAAACTCTTTCTTCTCTCTTTGATAAATATGATGATGTTTATGCTTATTACGTTGAAAAGAATATTTTTGAGCTAGATCCTACTAACTTTGATAGTATAGATTTTTATCTTGCTGAAGTGAAAAACTTAAATGAAAAATTAAACAATTGTGTTAAAGATTACAAGAAAACAGGCGTTGCTCTTATAATTCTTGTAGAACAGAAATTGCCATCTTCTTTTGACATGTTCATTCAAACTAGGAATAGAGCTCTTGAATTGTCTCAACGTGCTACGAAACCTACTTTTGATGTTTTTTGTAAAGGGTTGATTAATGAGAAAGAAAGGATAATTGTTCGAGGACAACTCTCACCTAATAAAGCTCTAATTGCTCATAATACTAAGAAAAGTTTTCATAATGCGAAAGGTTCTTGTTCACACACGTGAAAATCTACTAATAATTATGGTAATAATTCTAATGCACATCATGCAAATAGTAAGAAGAAGAAAGTGTACGATCCTTGTAAACATTGTGGTAAAACTAATCATCCTCGAAAGAATTGCTTTAAATTGGAATGTTTAATCTCTAAAGCTAAAAATAAAGGTTTTGATGAATCCCATGTAGCTTTATGTGCATCTGTTGTTTCTTCTAGTAAATCTTCTTCTAATGTGGAATGGATAATGGATTCTGGTGCTTCTAAACATATGACTGGTGATGCTTCTTTATTTACATTTTATGACAATAATAAACACATATCTCATAAAGTATCTACAGGGGATGGTAAACAACCTTTTGTAATTGGTTCCGGTAATATTAATGTTGCTAATGGTCAATTGGAAGATGTTTTTCAAGTTGAAAATATGCCCATTAACTTGCTTTCTATTTATCATGCATGTAAAAAAGGATATAAATTTCAAGCCTAGCCTGATAAATATGTTCTTAAAGATATCAACCATAATTTTAAAGTAGTTTCTTATGGTCTTGTTGATCATACTGCTGGTTTATATAAATTTATTGGTTTTAAGTCAACTAAAAGACAACATTTTTATTCCGATGTTGCTCATGCTGATGAACTAAGTAAATTATGGCATGAAAGATTATGTCATTAGAATTATGGTAAAATGCAAATGTTAACTAAAATGGTGCATGGCTTACTTCATATTTCGTCTACTAACGGTGTTTGTAAAGGTTGCGTTCTTGGTAAACATCATAGAGAAATGTTTGATAAAGGTAAAGCATCGCGTGCTAAAGAACCTTTGCAATTAATTCATAGTGACATTTGTGGTCCTCTTGAACTTCCTTCTATATCACATGCAGTCTATTTTCTTACCTTTATTGATAACTTTAGTAGAAAATCATGGGTTTATTTTTTGAAACATAAAAATGAAGCCTTTATTAATTTCAACTTTTTAAATCCTTGGTTGAAAATGAATATGGTAAAAATATTAAGACTTTAAGAATTGATAATAGGGGGGAATTCAATAAGAAAGAATTTGATGTTTTTATTATTATTATCTAAACATGGCATTCGACATCAAAAGACTATTCTTTACACACCTCAACAAATTGGACTTGATGAAAGGAAAAACAAAACTTTTATTTGAAATGGTTAGATGTATGCTCTATTCTAAAGGATTACATAAGAAATTTTGGGTGGAAGCCATAAGTTTTGCTAACTTTATTTTAAATAGAGTTCCTACAAAAGTTGTTAAGCATGTTACCCCCGAGGAAAAATGGAATGGTATAAACCTAATATTAGTAACTTTAAAGTGTTTGGTTGTGAATGTTGGGCTCATATTCCTTATGAAAAATGGAAAAAGTTAGAACCCAAATCTCACAAGTGTATATTCATTGGTTATTCTAAGGATTCTAATTCTTATAGGTTGTTTGATCCTTCTAAACAAAGTGTCATAATTAGAAGAGATGTTCAATTTATTGAAATCTCTACACCACCTGAGTGTGTAGAACCTCATGTTACTTTGAATATTCCCTTATCACATGTTACTCCTATCTCGGTTACTCCTTCCAGTTCTATGATTGATCTTAGGTCACCTTCTTCCTCCTCTTCAAGTATTTCACTTGAATGTCTCAAATATCCTGAAGTGACTACTGTCCCTTCTAACCTTCATGTTTGGGATCGAAAAACTCTTGAATCTACAGGAAGTGATATCAGAATCCCTTCCAATACTCGTAGAACTAGATCTAACTTTGCTCTCATGACCAAAGTTTTAGCCACAAATGATCCTACTACTTATGCTCAAGCTCATTGGGAACAAGCTATGACAACTGAGTATGATTCTCTTATGAAGAACAAGACTTGGTCTCTTGTTCCTATTCCTTTGGGAACAAATTTAGTTGGTTGTAAATGGGTTTATAAAACTAAATTTACTACAGACGAACATATTGAAAAATATAAAGCTAGATTAGTTGCAAAATGTTTTAATCAACTTGAAGGTATTGATTATAATGAAACTTTTGCTCATGTTGCTAAAACGAATACAATAAGAACCATTTTATCTATTGCTTCATCTTATAAATGGGAAATACACCAAATGGATGTTAAAAGTGAATTTTTAAATGATGATCTTAATGAAGACATTTATATGCAACAACCTCCTCGTTTTATAATGTTGAATCCATCAAGTTAAGTATGTAAATTACACAAGTCTTTATATGGTCTCAAACAAGTACCTAGGGCTTGGTATAATAAAATTGAAACTTATTTCTTGAATTATGGTTTTAAGTGTTGTATATCTTATCCTAACTTGTATGTTAAGCATGTTAATGATAATATCATTGTTATTGTTTTATATGTGGATGATCTTATTATCAATGGCAACCAACTTCTTCTAATTCAAAATATGAAAAGCGATCTTCAAAAGTAGTTTGAAATGATTGATCTTGGTATATTGCACTACTTCTTGGGTCTTCAAATTTGGCATATGGAAGATGGTATTCTTCTCTCTTAGTCAAAGTATGCTATAGATTTATTGGATCGTTTCCACATGAGTGATTGTAAACTTGCTCCTATGCCTTTTCAGTCAGGTGTAAAGTTAATTGTTGAGTGCACTGCTCCTCTTGTTGATGCTACTCTTTATCATCAGCTTGTCAACAATTTGATATATCTAACCCACAACAGACCAGATCTCTCTTTTGCTGTCAATATGGTTTCACGATTCATGTAGCAGCCTCATGAACGTCATTGGAAAGAAACCAGGAGAATTTTGAGATATTTACAGGGTACATTGTATTATGTTGTTTTTTATTCGAGCAGTGCTACAGTTTTGCTTCTTGGTTATACAAATTCTAATTGGGCAGGTGACAGTTATGATCGACGGTTAACTGTTAGCTATATATTTCAACTTGGTTCAGGTCCAATTTCTTGGTCAAACAAAAAGGTGAAGATTCTTTCTTTATCGTCATGTAAAGCAGAGTATGAAGTAGCCAAAGAAGCAGCTAAAGAAGTAGCTTGGTTACGACATGTTCTCAATGAGCTTGGTCTGGTTCCGAAATCATCCACTATGTTGAAAAGTGACAATCAGGGTGCAATTCAACTTGCCTACAATCTGGTATATCACTCCAAGACAAAGCATCTTGATCTTGATGCTCATTACATTCGAGGTCTCATCACATATGGTATTCTTTCTCTTAAGTATTGTTCTATCGAGCAACAGGCAACCGATATCTTCACCAAATCCTTAACAACAACAATGAAGTATATACATATTTGTTCTTTACTTGGGATGAGGGAAGTTGTCATCAAGGGGGAGCAGTAATGACTCCTTCCTTCCTTTGTTAGTGGGATTTTCTCCTAGCCATTATTAAGGGGGAGTGTTGGAATATTCTATATTCCTTGGAAGGTAATAATGTCTTTGTATTATATTGGAAGATATCCACAATCTTATGTAAAAGAGTAATGCATTATATCCCATATTCATTATGGTAAAGTATACTCTTGATATCCATCATTGTATAAAGAGATGTTATTTACGAGAATTATACTATCCCACATGTCATATGTGAGAGTAATTCCTCCTCATCTCTTGGTATATAATAGGGTTAAGGGAGTTCAATCACAACAATAGACTTGATCTTTCTGTATTGTATTGGGGTTTTCAGCATTGCTCTCTTGTAAACTTGAGGAGATATTCTGAAGATAATAGAAGACTACCTTCCCGTGGACGTATCCCTATTGGGTGAACCACGTATATATGGTGTTCTCTTTTCTCTTATTCGCTTTTGTACTTATTGTTGATATATTATTGTTTTGCATAGATAGGTAAGCTAGTTTATTTTTATCCCTCTTTCCAATATGGAGTAAATGTTACTCTCTTGGCTTCACTAGTGTGAGTCATTTGGTACACTGAGAGTACGCTTGCTGCCAAATCAGGTACAAACAAAACATTATTTAAGTACCCATCATCAAGATCGATCTTTCCAATCCCTTTGGCTTGGATCTCTGAATCATCACCCATTCGAATAGTTGGATCACTGTTAGAATACCTGGTCGAGAAGAAGTCTTCCACAGAGGCCATATTAATGGAAGTTCCTGAATCTATGATGAAGGAAGAAGAGTCTGAAGAACCAACAACCAATGCAGGGTACATTTCTTTGTTGACCGATTCTGAACCACCATCATTCTTCCTTGCGCCCTCCAGCAGTGGGATGTTATTCTTCTCAAGAAACAATGTCATCATCTCTATGGTATTCTTCCTGCATGCACTCTCTAGATGCCACCCTTTATGACAGTAGATGCAATTGGTCTTCTCTTGCTTCTTCTTATCATTATCCTTGCTAGGATTCGAACCCCCTTCTAAATATTTGGGTTTGTCCAGCTTCTTCTTGTCTTGTTGTTTCGAATGAGACTAGGGCAGATATCTCACTATCAAAACCTCGTTACTTGAAGACGTCGTCTCAAACCCCAACTACTGTGGTCGCACGCTGTGCTGCTACTCAAGAGCTCCAAAATCAATAATCATCAAAAGTAAAGTCTCCATTCACTTTATCTTCCTTTATAACTCTCAACTGCGAAAACCCTAACCTTTAACCTAATTAGGTCACTTTAATTTCTAATTTGCAGCTGACTTGCATGCATGCACGTGGAGACTTAAATGGGTGCATGCATCATTAAATAATGCTTAGATGTCATGCATGTCGGTGGCCTTTCGCCCCAGTGGCCCTCTTTGACCTAATGGTGATATCATATTGATGCCCTAGATTTTCTGTAGATGGCATTAGTCTTTAGTTGATTCCCTAACTGTCAGTAATCGCTCAAACCCACAGGAATCACATAGGTTAGCAGTTTTGGTCCTCAATGCCTAATCAGATGAGGACATTATAGTCCTCCCCACTTGAGATTACTTGTCCTTAAGCAACTGCAAACTGGGATGATGCAATACCTGTTCACCTTCCCATGTGGCATCCTTTGGCAGTAGTTCTATCCATTGAACCAAGTATTCCCTAATTACCTAATTCCTAAGTTTCCTTTCTCTAGTCTGTATGATCCGTTCATGATTCAGTATCAGTAGTCCTTCATCATCTAAAGGAGGTAATTCTATTGATGGAGCAATGTGTTGCCCAATGGTCTTTTTTCAGGTTGTACACATGGAATACATTGTGAATTTTACTTTCCTGTGGTAGCTCTAGTTCATATGCCACATCTCCCACCTTTCTTATTATTCTGTAGGGTCCATAGAAGCGAGGTTTTAACTTTTCTGCTCCTTTCTTCTTAAGTGAAGACTGTCTGTAAGGTTGGAGCCTTAAGTATACCAAATCTCCTACCTCAAAGCTCCACTCAACCCTGTGTCTGTCTGCATACAACTTCTGCTGATTCTGGGCTGTTTGTAAGTTTTCCTTCAAGATTTAAGAATATCCTGACTGTCCTGTATCCAATCCTTTGCCTTAGGAGCCCTACTATCTCCAAATGCTAAATCTGCATAGTCCAAGGCCTCGTAGCCATATAATGCCTTAAAAGGTGTCATCCTAATAAACATGTGATAGGTAGTATTGTAGCAGTACTCCCCTAAGTGTAGCCATTTAATCCAAGTTTGTTGCTGCCCTGTTACGTAGTTCCTCAGATATCCTTCAATCCACTTGTTGACAATTTCAGTTTGTCCATGTCTATGGGGATGATAACTTATGCTGGTAGCCAGTTCGGTCCCCACTAATCTGAATAGTTCTTGCCAGAAGGCACCTGTGAATCTACTATCCCGATCACTGACAATGGTCTTAGGTAACCCGTATAACTTGAAGACCTCCCTGAAGAATAACTCAGCTACTTGAGCTGCAGAGTAATCAGACGATATAGAAAAGAAATGTGCAAACTTGGTCAGTCTATCAACTACAACATATAAACAATCCCACCCTTGGACCTTGGGCAATCCTGTAATGAAGTCCATGGAGACACTTTCCCACTTTTGTTCTAGAATTGGTAGTGACTGAAGCAACCTTGCTGGATGGATGTTCTCAATCTTGTTCTACTGACATATACTACATTCCCGTACGTGCTGCATAACTTCCCCTTTGAGGCCCTTCCATGAGAAACTCTCTTGGATCTGTCTGTAGGTCTTCAAGAAACCCTGATGTCCTGATAATGGAGAGTTATGTGCTGCATGTATGCTCTTTTTCCTCAAAGTTGATTCAGGACGAGGTATATCCTGTTCTTGTAATAGATGATGTCATCGACAATCCTGTACCTGTCATCCTGAATTTGTCCATCCAATAATTCACAAGCGAATTTATTTTTGGAGTATTCTACTAAGAGAAGTGCCCTCCAATCTGTGGGTATACTCATGAGAGATAGTGATGCGGGTCTCTTGGATAATGCATCAACTACTACATTATTCTTACCTTTTACATACTCGATCTCGAAATCGTAGGCTTGTACTTTGCTGACCCATTTTTGTTGGCGCTCATTCAGTTCCTTCTGCTCCAAGAAATACTTGAGGTTGTTATGATCTGTTTTGATTTTGAACTTACTGCCCACCAGGTACTGTCTGAACTTCATGAGAGCATGTAAGATGGCTAGCATTTCTTTGTCATATATGGAGTAGTGGTGCTCGTAGTTCTTCAGTTTACGGCTCTCAAATGCAATAGGGTGATGATTTTGAATCAATACTACTCCTATCCCTTCCCCTGAGGCATTAAATTCTACTACAAATGGTTGTGAGAAGCATAGTAATGCTAAAACTGGACAAGAACTCATAATGACTTTCATCTCCTCGAAAGTTTTATGTGCTAGTTCTGTCCAGGTGAATTCTCCCTTCTTTGTGAGATCTGTGAGGGGTGCCGCAAATTGGGAGAATCCCTTAACATTCCTTCAGTAATAAGTGCATAAACCTAAGAAGCCTCTCAATTATGTGACTATTTTTGGCGCGGGCCAATCTCTGATAGCTCGGATTTTCTCCATGTCAAGTTATACTCCTTTTTCACTGATTATGTGCCCTAGATACAACATTTCCTTCATGCCAAAATCACACTTGGACATTTTCGTGTAAAGTGAGTGTTCTTCTAGAATGCTCAGTACTTCATTCAGGTGTTTCAGATGCTCCTCCCATATTTTGCTGTAAATCAGGATGTCATCAAAGAATACTAGCAAAAACTTACGTAGCTGAACTCTGAAGGTATGGTTCATGCACAACTAAAAAGTGGCTGGAGCATTGCTAAGTCCAAAAGGCATGACCAAAAACTCATAGTGACCATAGTGACAACGGAAAGCTGTTTTGGAGATGTCTTGGTCCCTTACTCAGATCTGATGGTACCCCGAGCGAAGATCAATCTTGGAAAAGTATTTGGCACCTCGTAGTTCGTCCATGAGTTCATCAATTCCAGGGATGGTATACCTGTTTTTAATGGTATTTTTGTTGAGTGCTCGATAGTCGATGCACATTCGCAATGTACCATCCTTCTTCTTGACCAAGACCACTGAAGATGTGAAGGGGCTAGAACTGGGCCGAATGTATCCAAGCTCCAACAATTCTTTGATCGTTTTCTTGATCTCATCCTTGTATCTTTTGGGATGCCGATAAGGAGTGGTGATGACTGCCTGTGTCACCTCCTCTAGCTCAATAATGTGTTCAAAGCCTCGGTCTGGCGGTCTACCTAATGGAAGGTCCTGAAATACCTTTTCGTGCTTCTGTAACAAGGCCTAAATGTCACTTGGGTGTTGTGTGCTGGTTTCTGGGGGTTTCCTAAAGGTGACAAAGCATTCTGCAGCCCATTCTATATCATCATGTCTAAGTACTGCCTCCATTCTCTGTGACAAGACCGGTTTTGGGGGATAAGTGTTCATGCCCCTCAAAACTACCTGTTTGCTGTCTGGCCCCTGGAATTCCATTTCCATTGCCCGATAGTCTGTAGTATACTTCCCTATTGAATAAAGCCACTGAACACCCAATACTACATGAGTATCTGATACATCTACTACATAAAATGAATATGTCATCTGATAGTTACCTAATGTGACATTCAATTTCAGAATCCAGTAGTTGCACTCCATGCTGGAGTTCACGGCTACTGCTATAGTGAATCCTTCGAACTTCTCGGTCTGAATACCTCTCCTGGCTACCCAAGTGGAGTCAATGGAATTGTGGGTTGCTCCCCCATCAATCAATTCTCATACTCTGTGACCCTATACTACTCCTTTGACCCTAAGAGTATGGCATCTTGGTACTCCAGATAATGTAGCAATGACTCCCTTTGGTGTATCACCCTGGAGTGACTCTTCCTCAGCTACTCGTAGTTCTTCTGTGGCTTCCTGATCATAGTCCTCCTTATCACTATCTAAATACACTTCGATGTAGTGAGCCTTCGCCTTCCCCGCACACCTGTGTCCTGGCACCCATGGTTCCTGACAAGTGAAACATAGTTTCTTTCGCCTTAAGTCTTTTCTAGTGTCCTCGTCTAACGATGTTTTCTTGGGAACATCCTGCTGGAAAGGCTTCTTGTCCTTGTCCCTAACAGGAAAGTTGGTTTTGATAGGGAACCTGTTCTTTGGGACTGAATCCTGTAGATCTTTGGCTCTGCTAATGGCATCCTGTGGATTGGGGGGTTTGTAGGCTTTCACCCATCCTTGTAGTGGCTCTGTTAGGGCCTCAGTGAATAACATAGTCAACCTGCTCTCTGACACATCTATTAGCATGACTGCTATCCTCTGGAATTTTGAGATGAAGGCTTCTGCACTACCTGTCTATTTGAGTTGAGCCAACTCCCTGAAATGTATCTCTAGATCCTTCCTGTCAAACCTCTCCATCAGCTTCTAAGTGAACACCGTAGGAATGTATGGTGTTGTGACCCAATGTCACCAATCCGTGGTACCACCACTCATGAGCCTCTCCGTCCAGGTGGAGTGTAGCCAATTGAATGGCATTTGTCTCTGTCATGGGATTGAGTTGGAAATAGGTATCCAACTTTTGAACCCATATCCTCGCTGAACCTCTGCGAGTCCCATCAAAGTTTGGGATGGTCAACCTGCCAAGGTCTTCTGCAACTCATTGTTGTGATTGAATCCCTTATTGAAATTCCTAGGCCTGTTCCTACTCTTCATGTTGCAAAAATCCGAAAAAGACATGACAGCATGAAACTCATCCCCTAAGTCCCTGTATTCCTATAAATAAGCCCCAAAAGGTTTGTTAGACTCTACCTGCATGACTGGACCTCCTACTGCATCTGCCAAGAAGTGAGGCATAGCAGGCCTGTTGGAAGGTCTGCTATATATGTGCGGTGTATTTTGTATATTGGTGTATGCAACCTTTCCACTGTTGCTTGTAGACCCTCGATCTACCGGTGAGGGAGGTGTACTGTTGTTACCTATTTCTGGTTTCGCCGATAATCTGTTGATTGCATTGAGTACATCTTTTTTCCCTTTGGCTAAGTCTTGCAATGCATATACTAAGTTGCGAAACTCCATCCTGTCCTCATCTTCTCCCATTCCCTTTCCCCTGTCAAAGTGTATACCTGTTTGTTCCATGTCTGAGCTGATATCCTCTAGTTGGATATCCTCAAAGTCCCCTGTGTATCTACTCCTTCTTTTCCTATAGGTTACAAAAGGGTCTTCTTCTGTATTCATCTATTTCTCATTTCTTAAACCCATAGCTAGCCAAGAAGATAGCTCTGATCCCACTGTATTATCCCAAATCCTGATATTTTTTAATCTATGCAAATTTACTGAAACAGCTGGGCATGCAAATTGCCATGCAAAAATTCCCTATTTTATAGCTAAAATTAGGGTTAGGGTTTGTATGATAGAATGTAACACTTACCACTGATAAGCTGGTTGGAATGCTCTTGAGAGAATATGCATGCATCAAGAGTTGAATTGGAGATGACCTAGTACCTTCTGCCTCCCGTGATACCCCAGCAGCACGAACCCAAAATCAGCTAAGGGTGACGTTTTCAGTGAAGGAGGTGTCTGATGAAGTTGAGAATTTGAAGGATTGATAGTCTTCCTGTGCCGGAGAAAATTCCTGACACATGCGGAAGTTCTGAGGTCTCTAGGCAGGCTAGTGAATTGATCTGGAGGTTTAGCTGCTCACGCTCCCCTGATCCCGAAATTTCTGATAACTGCTCAGGATGAGCAAGACCATATCTGATAATCACCAGGTATTGGAGTATGATACCGATGATGAGAATGGTGCCTGGGTTTCGAAGGTAAATTGAGATCTGAAGATCCAGCGAATGATTTGGGCTTTCCAGTTGAAAACCCCTTACAACTGCACACATGCCCCTGTAAACGATCTCTGATGGATACTGGATAACTATGAATAAATTGAAGAACGAATGGTGAACCTGTATGAGACTAGGGCAGATATCTCACTGTCGAAATCCCATTAGTTGAAGACGTCATCTCCAACCCTAACTGTCGTGGCCGCACACCGTGCTGCTACTCAAGAGATCCAAAATCAATAATAATCAAAAGTAAAGTCTCCATTCACTTTATCTTCCTTTTATAACTTTCAACTGCAAAAACCTTAACTTTTGGCCTAATTAGGTCACTTTAATTTTTAATTTGCAGTTGACTTGCATGCATGCGCATGGAGACTTAAATGGGTGCATGCATCATTAAATAATGCTTAGATGGCATGCATGTCGGTGGCCTTTGGCCCCAGTGGCCCTCTTTGACCTAATGGTGATATCATATTGATGCCCTAGTTTTTCTGTAGATGACATCAGTATTCAGTTGATTCCCTAACTGTCAGTAACCGCTCGAACCCACATGAATCACATAGATTAGTGGTTTTGGTCCTCAATGCCTAATCAGATGAGGACATTACAGACCCTAACACTTTTCCTTAATCCTAGTCCATAAGAAACTAAAAAAAAATCCTCGTGATTTGATCCAAAATTCCTTTTGGAATATGAACAATGGGCATTTAATAAATTGGAATACTCTCCAAAATAGCCTTGACCATCACCAATATTGTTAGGATATTTAGACACTTGGTTTAATGTGTCTTTAGGTAAAGTGCGTCTATTTAGTGTGGATATAATTATCTAATCCAATGGTCACGATTATGTTTTAGACATAAAGTGACATGACAATTTAACTTCTCTTCGATATTAATGACTATATTGATTCACGTATTAACACACAATTACTCAATTATTTTTGTTTAAAGGGCATGGAGGGACATTTTATAATGATCGATTATGGGAGATTCACATGAAAGCTAATTTTCCTTTGCATTAATATATTTCCTCATGTGGTTGCGTTTGCTGGGGCCATGGACAGTTTCGCACTTTGAGGGTTTTAACCATCTAATACACAAGCGTGATGATCTTTGATATGTTTGTGTAAGTAGTTGCCTTAATATGTTTGACTTGTGCGGATATACCTTATTTATCAAATATGATATTAGAGTGCTTATGAAAACATACTCTTGTTGTTGATCAAGATCTTGAACTCGTTTCATTGCATGCATCAAATAAATTTTAATATATGTTATTTTTGAGCATTTTTTGGTCAAGAGAACCATTCCAATGTGTTTAAAGTATTGTTTTCAGTTGGAAACATTTTTTTTGTTTCATATGAAAAGGTTTTTGTTTGTCCAAGAATGGTCATGTATATAATATATGGGGGTATAAATTTTCCGTCCAGTTTTTAAAATCTCTTTGATATTGCTTTACTATTTCCTTTCATTTTTCTTGTTTATATTTCTAGTTTGCTCTCTTTCTAGTTTGTCATGTATGCTCTTTGTTGTGCACCTTGTGCAATCTCGACAAATCACAAACAAAACAAAAAGTGTTGTTTTTGTGTATGTTTTTCCCCTACATTTTATGCAATCTCAACAAATAAAAAATAGAGAGAAAACTTGCCTCTTTTGGGTAGACTAACAAGAGCTAAACCCAAGCTTCTAAAGTTGCAAATTTGTTTTTTGAACAAATTCCTTGATTTTGTGTTTGTGGTTGTATTGAAGGTTTTTACAAGAAAAGAACAAGAGCTTTTAGGGGTAAGCATGCACTTTGAGGTTGGAAAAAGAAAACCCTTGTCCTTATTAAACATCTGCTATATATTTTGCAGTAACTCATTTGGTTAAAAATTTATTGTATTAATTCGAGGTCTTGAGTTGAATCCTTTCCTTTCATAAAATAATTTTAGTATGCAACTTTAAATTATAAAGTAACTTCATTGTATAAGTAATTTTTAATTATTTTATAAAAGTAGGCCACTTATACAATACAAGTAACTTATTTGTAAAAGTAAGCTTATAAGCAAAGTTAGAGTAGGAAGGGATATATTTTGTTTTAAATTAACAACCTCATCATGCACCCATTACCTTGTGGGTTGACCTCTACCTAGCATGTGGCACTTTGACTACTTGTTATGAATTCTTCAAAACGGGATAATTTTGACATTTAAAGTCAGTTTTTAGTGCTAGTTTTTTTTTAAACTGGTTACCTTTTTAAGAGATTTCCATATAGAGAATGAGTTTCTACTTTTGAATCCATGTCACATTCATATTATAATATGTCCAATCCCGATGATCTCTTGCTTACCAATTCAAACTACTTTTCACAAAAACCTGGTATAGATGATTTACTATGAAATAAAGGACTTTACTATATTGCTTTGGGAAAAGAAAGCACCCCCATTAATGCATCAAATAAAACCAAATGGAATAATAAAAATGGTGAGGCACATGGATTGATCATAATGTACATTTTTTAGTGATTTATGGTTTTACCTTCAGGGTGTTGACAAACTAAATGTAGATACCACTTTGTACCTTTATTTGGTAGGTGGCCTTTTATATTTGAGTCATACACACCCCAATATTTCATTTGTTACTAGTCTTGTTGCATAATATATAAAAACACCCCATCAAATCCATTCGTAAGGATCAAAAAATATCTTTGGTATATTTGAAGTACATTTCAAGTTGAGATACATTACACTTCAGGGATGACTCTTTTGTTGATTGGTTTCATTGATTCTAGTAGGGTTGGAAACTCTAATGAATAAAGTCTATTGCAAGTTACATTTTCAATATTGTTTCCATATCTATCAATTAGGCTTGTAAGAAGCAAGAATCCCTCTCTCTTCCTTTAATAGAAGCAACATCTCAAACAAATGTTAATGCAAGTAAAAAACCCATTGTGTCTTTTATGGTTCCTTTTAGAGTGTGGATTCTAACAACAACATCCAACCACACTATGGTGTGACAATTAGAGTGCCATCAAGATCGTTAAAGATCCAACTCAACATCATTGCAATAAACACATTAAAAGACACATGTAGTTCATCAGAAATATTATTTAGGATTGCATTCTTGAAGTGGTCTTGATTAGTAAAATGTCATGGATATTCCACTAGAATAGTTTGTCACAACAGATCTCACAACTTAGTTCCTTTTATTAGCTTATTTCCACTTAATGCTAAATAAACCAGAACTAAAACAAGAATAATTAGATCGAAGAAATACACAATCCACACAATAACATGAGATATACCCTAGGAAATCCCACAAAGGGGAAAAACCCAAACATAAATGAGGACTATGTATTGCTCTTTTATATATAATGGAAACACAAAGGAAATGGTACTCTCTATGGAGTTATATATGACTCTATGGCCATGATGACTATTATAGGATCTCCTATTTCCTCTGTTATGCTCTAATATCCACAAGGCCATGTCCGTTGATCAACTATGGAACAATACCATAACATCAAAAGAATAAATCCCCTTCTTTTCCTTGTGGCCTGACCTTTACATACCTTAATATCCATTTAGGGTTAATTTTAGGGATTTTGGATGCCCCAACTCCCGATTGGGGTTATGGTTTTGGACATTCTATAATATTCTTGAAATTACACTCCTGACTAGCTCCACATTGTGAGAAATGAGAGATGACATTGAATCAATTCGGTACCATGGTGGTCAACTAGATAGGTAAACTTGCAGGAGGCATAACTTCTTCATACAGAATTTGTTTGAGGTGATTCTTAGACCATTGAAAACATCTTGGAGTGTAGAATCATGTGAAGGGACATACATAGTGATGCCCCCAAAAAACATCATTTAGGACCTTAAATATGGCATGTAAGGTTTTGGACCCCAAATCTGTAAAGTGAGAGAGATACCCCTAGAATGGGCCCTAAAAGCTAATTCATCCAATATTTTGACCTTGAAAGCACCAAAATAGATAAAAAAATTATATATTGATCCATTTTCAATCAACTCTTTTCATATATATGTTCAAGTTTTTAAAAAAATCCACAAAGTCTCTTATGAAAGCGATGTTTTCCAAACTTCAATCTGTGTTAGGAGTTCAAGAATTTGTGATTAAAGGAGGATAGGCTCTTATGCCTCCTTCATTTTCCTATTGTGTCACCTTTGTAAATCCTTCAATCCTATTCCAAGTTGTTATTAAGGGGGGATGTTAGGATATTTAGACATGTAGGAGTTAGTTAAGATAAACTTGGTCTAATGTGTCTTTAGGCAAAATGTTCATTTTGTGTACATCATAATTATCTAATATAATGGCCATGATTATGATCTACACATAAAGTGATTTAAATGTTAATGCTGTCCTCAATACTCACAACTATATTGATCCATGGATTAACACCTAATTTGTTCCCGATCTCTATTTAAAAAGTTTGGACAATCATTTGTTGATGACTAATTATGAGAGATTTATATGTAAACTAATTTTCCTTTGCATTAATATATTTCCTCCAGTGGTTGTGTTGGCTAGGGTTGTGGTATGTTTCCCTCCTTGAGGGTTTTAACCATGTAATACACTGGTGTACTGATCTTTGATTTAGTTGTGTGAGTAGTTGCCTTGAGTTGTCTCACTTGTGTGGATATACCCTATTTATCAAACAAATTTTCCAACTATAGAAATCCATTTATTACACCACAATGGGACTCTAGATTCTATTTTGTTATACAATCACATCCAATTGTTGTGTTTATATATTTTTGTCATCAGGTTAAAACTCAAGTACTTTACACTGTCCAAAGAACCACCATTCATAGGGAACAAATTTGAGATTCGAAATTTGACCTGCTTAGTCGATTCATTAAACATCAGCAATGACTTTGACATGTTGACTTCCATTAATCTTGTATATATATATATATGTATATCATCTCCTTGCTTGAACCTTGACCAAATATCAAATATGATTAATGAATAGAAAACAGGACATAACCACAAACTCTAATATTTTAATCTCGTTTATTTATCCTCTACTCCTTTCATTTGATATTAACTTGCTTAAGCCTTCAACTAAAAACAAAATTAAAAAAGGGAGGTAAGGTACAAACCTTACATAATACCCCTTGAGGCATTGCAAAAACCTAGTTGGGGTTCATTTATTAGTACTGCATATGAAACAAAATTATGACATCCCATAATCCAACTAGCAGTCTACACGTTCATCCCAATTTGTTGAAGTAATACCTTGGGATATAACTAATTCGCTTTGCCATAAGCTTTGGGTAAATTGATTTTAATTACAATTGTTGGAGATTCCTAAGCTTTGGTAGTATGCATCCCTTTCTATAATATTCCAATAACATCACGAATTTATCAATTAAAGAGGAATCCAAACTGTTCATTTGAAATGGCATCAAACAATATATCTTTATGTCTATTAACAATTATTTTTAAAATGATCTTATAGACAAGATTCCATAAATATATTGACCTAATATTTTTAAACAATGTCGTATCTTGCTTCTTCGAGACAAGGGAAATAAAGGTAGAGTTTATAGGTCTTAATATATTTCTAAAAAGACTAGATTCTTTGATGATTTTCAGCAAACCTCCTTTCACCAAATCATAAAAAAATGATGTCCATTTGTTTGAACTCAAGACTTTTTTCCTTTTTGAAGCTAGATAATGCATTCAATTATTCCTTGTTACTTTTGATTCCAAATATTTATTTACATATTAAATTATTAACCTTGGGAAGAGTCTTATGAATTTCATTATTTCTCAAATATTAGTAGGCTCTGGATCTTTAAAGAAAATTTTAAAATGTTGTTTTCCCTCCTTGGCAATATCCTTAAAATATTAACACTTGTGCTATCATCCCTTGAAATTTCCCATATCATGTTTAAATTATTTACATAGCTTGCATACTTACACATTTTTTGCATTATTGTCCCCTTCAGTAAGCCATATAGCTCTAATCTTGAGCCTCCTTATATTTCTTCCTTTTTGGGTAGCTTGTTTCTTAACCTTTTATCCCCTTTAAAGATTATAATTCCTCTTTAAAAAAATCCTTACCTCCTTATGTTCAAACAAAGTTTTATTCCTTATTCTACTTCCTTTAGATCTACTTGTGATTTTATTGCATGATTTTTGCCCCTTCTCCTATAACCCTTTTTAGGCTCTTTACGTTGTCTACAAATTGTTTCGTGGCATAATCATCTGAACAACTATCACGGGTCTTCCAAGACCTAATTACAAGGGCTCTAAAGTCCTCTTCATGCATCCATGGATAGTTAGATTCATATGGTGATGGAGGTTTCTATATTCATTCTTGTTTTGTGAAATGACAAGCAAGTGATTAGATAAACCCCATAGCCTTCCCATGATTTAATTATAGATTTATCTTCCATTAAATTGTAAAAAACAAACAATCTATCCAACATTTTATAATTTACTTCCCTACCACTTATAGGATTCCTTCACATAGGAGTTACTTAGACACATTCAATATCTATGGGATTTTGTTCCTTAAAAAAATGAGAAAAGAATCAACTTAAGCATTAGTTTTCGTTGCATCTCCCCAAATCTCCTTTTAATTAAGGGTGAGATTTAGGTCACCTCCTATTATGGCATTCTCCCTTTCAATAAACTAGAATTGCCAATACTTTACCTGAGGTCTAAAATGGGCCTTATAAGAAAATGCGCCAACAATAAATTTTGTGAGTTGGAATTCAGGAACCAATAGAATTTCAATAAAATAAGTCAACCATAATGGTTGAATTGACATATTTGTCAAAAAAGAAAACTACTTTTTTTGTTCGTATTTTCGACATATATCACTATGTTTTTACTCAAATTCTGAGCAAGAGAGCTCGTTGGATGTGGAATTTAATTCCACATCCAATGAGTACCCACACTGCATACTTTTGATGGACCCTGCTACCCCAAAAATAAGAAATACCTGAAAAAACGTGATCATGATCATCATCATCATGTTTTTTCAGGTATTTCTTATTTTTTGGGTAGTGGGGTCCATCAAAAGTATGTAGTGTGGTATTCGTTGGATATGGAATTAAATTCTGCATCCAACGAGCTCTCCTGCTCAGAATTTGAGTAAAACCACAGGGAGATATGTCAAAAATACGAACAAAAAAAGTAGTTTTTTCATTCTTCCTCCAAAATTAATAACTATTATTTTATTATTTTCCTTAGGAGTCCCATTTTAGACCTCAAATTTCCTCTAATGAGAGTTTCATGTCCCAATACAGACCATACAATTTGATTAATTTATAGGCCTTCCCCATGTTCGACAATCCTTCAAAATACACTGAACAAAAGTCCATATCTTTTAAAAAAGAAAACAATATCTATACAACTTTTGAACCAACACATATTGATACTTGAATTAAAAATACAACTACACTACAAATAACAATGAGGCGTTTTAGGGCTTCCTACATAGGAGCACCCTTGACCCCTACTGAATTAGGAGATAATGCAATCATTTAGGCACAACATTAGGGGTCTTGCCAACTCTAGGGACCTCATTTGTAATTATATATTTTCATTCTCTTATTTTTTGCTTGCCTTTGTATTTTTCTATGGCCATGAAATATTTCCTCTCCACTAAGCTTGTAATGTCTTGATTCATGCCTAGTCCTCCTATTGAAGTCTCAAAATCTTCCATTGTTCCATTCTTAGACCTTAATTGATAATATGATTTCATAATAGGTTTTGTACTTTCCATAGCCTCTTTAATTATACTCTCCAATTGAATTTCCTCTTCATTATAGATTTTGATTTTTACATTTAGGGAATCAACCTTGTATTTTTCCAATAGTTCCTAAAAATTCAAAAACAAAATGTATTGCTCCATTTCACTTGGGGTTTGTGTTTTGGGCCTCAAGATATTTGTATTGGGACCCCCTATGATCCTCATAGATCTTAACATGAACAACCCCTATCTACATAGCCTTCAATGTTTAAAGAAATTATACCCACCCGTCTATCATGTATTAGGCACACCTTCAATTCTATCTATTGGACCTTGATTAGGGAATACCAGATTTGGATCTTGAATTTTTTTTTTCCCTCCATGATTTTGAAAATAATTTTCCCAACTTTTGGAGAAATTGACAAAGGTTCCAAATATGGCCTCTCTCTTGGTGAACTCCTTCTGTGTTCTTTAGTAAAACATTGAGAGTTCCTAGTGATTTTTTATTTTTTAGTTCATATTTTTGTTTCTACCTTGTGAAATCCTTCTTAGGGCTGTTAAAGTCTTCCCACAAAGATCTAGTTTAGCGACAAATCCCACATTTGAAAGGAATCCTCCACAAATCCATTTTTTGTGTTAAGAGACAAGACCCCCATTTTATGTCCGTTTCTACTGGCATGCTACTCTGATCTCTTTGGCCCATGGTAGATATGATTTACCTGACAGATCTGCTATATGATGAGACAGTTTACTGATGGGACCACTTTTTTCCAGCTATTCCCCTTGGTAGCTTCTGACTGTGAGGTGACTGTTCAGGTATATGTTGTATTCTTCACCTGATTGTAACCCATTCATGGGTAGGCACTATAGATGCCCTTTGATTCTTAATAGAATATCAAGGACATGCTTTTTTCTTCTTGAAAAAAAGTTAGCTATAACTAATTTCATGTATAAATAAATAATGTATTTAAATAATTGCAAAGTTGACAGACATGGACAAAATTCCGGATCATTGTTGGAATCGGAGGATCAAATGGATTTTTATTTTTATTTTTGTAAGTTGAGAGCTATTCTATTAAAAAAAGAAAATAGTGATACATATGTGTTTAGAGGCAGACTCATGATGAGCTGATATAGAGGTTCAAAATAAGATTGGGCCTTTCCTCCAGGAGGGAAAATAGGTCTACAGAACTAGGAACCTCCCAGGAGGGAAACAAACAACCCAAATGAACAGAAACAAAAACCTTCTTAATTCTTCGAGAAACAAGACAATGGGCCAACAAGTTAATAGTATGAAAGACAAAAACTTGACAGTATCATGCAGAAGGACACGTGGCTGAGGTTAAACCTGTTCAAAAAACCTTGTTGCTGGCACGCAGACCGACATGTAGCCATGGTGATATCTGTTCACGGTTTGTAGTATGGTTCCTCCAAGTTGGGGCAGTTGTATCTTGGTGAGGCTGGCTAAGTAGGCTTGCCTGGCTTGGCTTCTGAATTTTTGCTGGATGTCGCCATTTCTTTGTCACTGGAGGGGAACGGAGCAATCGTTTTTGCAACGACAAGGTTGGACGTGAACTTGCTCGTTGAGAGAGTGGAGGGTCGGCATTATGGTGGGGCAATGGTGTAGGATGAAGGAACAAGAATGGTGGCCGAGGCAATATAGGAGCGTGGAGGAGCAGAAGGTGAAGCTTCTTGGGGAGCCAGCTGGGGGCGAACTGAAGGCTTTGAGAGGGGAGGAACCAGAGTATTGAATTGAAGGACCAAACAAATGAGCAAATTCTTAAAAATCCAGTAATTGTCTTCTCTCCATTGTTTTTCTAGCCACATTGAAAGCCCTGGACAGGTCATCTTCCCAGTCATTGACAATCCGCTGCGCTTCTTTAGGAATCTCCAGGTCGAAACCATTGCCACTGGCTTCAGTTGAGAGAGGGATATGGCGGTCCTCCTGAGTGTCACGACCATGGCCTCTACGAGGGACACCTCTTTGTTTTTTGGGCATGGTGGGAGAGGAGGTGAGAGTAGAGCAAGATGGTAACAGACCATAGCTAAGCGTTGAGGTAACTGACCAGAGTAGTGGAGGATGGCATCTGAGTGCAGAGCAAGGTGATGGAGCAGGCACCTCAGGTTCAAATGCGCCAGCCCAACACCCAATGTCGGCCATATTGAATGGCTTTGCTGCGAGTTATGGCATTCAGGAGTGCAAGTAATGGCGATTGGTCGTTGAATTGATGGCCTAGTTTGTCTGCATGCCTGGATGTAGCGACGTTTCCCATGGTATTGAAGGCTTGCATTGAAGGCAAAGGTGGTGAGGTCACGCATGGCGGGGGGGGGAAGGTCTCGTCAGTCTTCCTCGTGTCCATGTGGACTTGATTGACACCTGCATGGGGGAAAATGGATTAGGTTTGTTGTTATCGATGTGAAATATAATTAAATATTTTTTTATTTAAATAATTTTTTTTTAAATTTTATATAAATAAAAATATAATAATAATAATAAATTTTATATGCATGTTACATGTGTGTGGTTAGAGTTTATTTCCACTGTGCATTTTTATTTATGCATTTTCATACATATTTTAAATGTTATGAATTTGTAATATGGCCATGGGGTGAAAATCAGAAGGCCATAATTCGTTCATGTCCCCCTCTGTTGGTTGGATTGATGAACGGGGATGTGACATCTACAATCCAATTCTAGTGCGTCCGGGTGATGCAAAATTTACTAAGTGTCCTTTTCTCGAGCTTCATTAACATTTACTTGAACCAGATTGTTGGTGACCTTCTTAAATATTGCATTTCCTTGACTTACCTCTAACATTAAATTGCTTTGAACCTTGCCATAAAAGGTAGTGTCATTGTTTATCAGGTTAGAACTAGACTAAATGTTTTCAACTTCCTACTGTGATTTGAAGATCGAGGCAGTACTTGATGAGTCACTATCCCTGTAGTCCACTAGGTCATTACCTTCTTTCTCCGTGATGTTAATTATACAGTAAAAACTTTGGAGCTTAATACTTACGAGTCAAGATGCATAAACCCTAAGAACAATTTGCATCTTTGTTCCTTCTTGATTTATGATCATACCAACCCTCCACACCCCACCCCCCAAAAATAATAATAATGTAGACACATCAATGAATAAGCACGTGAGGCATTGTCTACCATGTACTTGTGTTTGTAAGTGAACAACTATGTCCTTAGGAGTTGCTCCACAACGATATTGGTTGTAAAATACAAAAACAAAGTCATGGTCCAACGAAATGTACCTATTTAAGTTCCATTAGCCTCTCACATGATTGATGAGTAGGTTCTTATTAGGGCAAGTGGGGGGGGTTATCTTCCCAAAGTGGTTTAGCTACAATTTGACTCACATGATTGACAAGTAGGTTCTTATTAGGGAAACTGGGGGTTGTATCTCCCCAAAGTGGATTAGATATAATTTGACATAGTAAATAAATTAATTTATAGCATACCATTCATCCTTCTTTGAGAAGTTGAGTTGTAGCAGAATATGTGTTTAGATCCATTTGACGTCGATGAAACAATGTTGGCCTTGGAAAGTTTTGGCATATTTTGGAAAGCATTCTTGGTGTGAATAAGGACAAGATGAAGTGGTTTGAGGAAGCAAGATAGAACTCGATGTAGCAGATGAGAAATAAGGAAATGAGACACTTTGACAATGTCATCCATAGAGTTAATGGAAGCAGTTGCAGTTTTTGTCCACTTGTAATTACGAGTCTAAGTAGAGGGAGTGGGAGGGTTGTGATTAAGTCCTATAAATATATATTTGGTAGGGATGTTTTGGGTTAGTTAATTTGGAAGAGATTACTTAATTTTTGGGTTTTGAGTACTAAAAAAAGGTCCCCTTTTGGATATACGTCTATGAAGTTATTATATGAGTGAGTCACAAGGAGTTGTAGTGATCTATAGGATTAGTGCACAGATCTATTGTAAAGAGAAGAAGAGAGAGATTTTGTAGGCTATGTGCGCACACATGAAGTGCTTATTTACTACGAGTCATGAATAAGAAAAGCACTTCCATGGTTTTCTCTTGTTTTGGGTTTCTACATAAAATCATGGTGTTCAATATGTGTGATTGATGATTGTGGGTGTTGTGATCTCTTGTCTTATTCTGCAATGTCGATCTAATGCCATCTCTTGGGATTTAATATAAATGGTTGTGAATGCCATGTAGTTAATGGATGTATGTTGTAGATAATTTCTTTACTTTATGAGGAATATAAATCTCAAGTTGAAGTTATATTATGTTGAATGATATAGGCTTAGAATACTCCCCCTTCACTACTGTAGAAATTTGGTTCCTGCAGTTCCCATAGGTACTTTGGGTGGGACTTCACCTGCTTCGTAGGTGATGCCGAAAGGGCTGTATCTCGGGGTTACTTAGTTAATGAGTTAGTGAACCTAGATCAAAGTATATTTGATCAACCAAATGGTTCCATTGTTGGAATCGAGCCCTGTGCCAAAGGGGGATGTGGCATCCATCTAAGCCAGAGATCGAGGATTAATGGATCGACTAAAAGACGAGGGAATTTGCTAAAGAATATAAGAGTGATCCACACCTTAGCTAAGAAGAGTGGATAGGTAAGTATGTTCACTTAAATTTTCATGAATTTTTCTTCATCGAATTCCCTACCATCTTAACTGAGTGGTTTTCAAGGTTAACCTTCCAAACGAGGTGTTTTCAAGGTGGTTATCCAAGGGTTTGGATGCCTCAGTTAATATGGACCCTTAAAGGTACTAATAATAAGAGATATCACGTTGTTTATTACTAGCTGGATAGTATATTGGAGGGGCACATTATCGAGTTTGTTGTAGACACTACGAAGGCCTACAGTGCAGCAGAAAGAGATTTTTTCGAAGGATCGCTAGGTAAGTACATAAAATATTTAAACTCGTGGATTAAAATGCTACTTTGTGAAAAAAGGGTTTTTGAGGATGAACTATAAGGAGAAAATGATTTGTGCATGGTGGATCTAGGTGTTTACTGGAGGATGGTATGAATGAAGAGTGTGGTTTTCTGTAAAGTGGGAGAATATTCCAGTAAAACAAGAGAAGGAGGACTACAACAAGGAGAGAGGGTTGCAGTGTGACTGAAGGACGAGACTATGAACTAGTATCACAATTCATAGAGGATTCCTATGATAGAGAGGAGGATGAAGAGGAAGATTACCAGCTCAGTTCAGAAGAAGAACCTGTAGATCCATCTCAGACCAAAGGTTACGACATATCCATGACCCCATGTAAATCTCCATAAACTGAGGTAAGACATAGTAGTTCTCAAATTTTACAAGCAAGAGATAATAGTGGTAGTAGTCAGAATAGTGCTTCTACTAATAACAAAGTTCCAAGTGTTGGTCTTTGCGTCGAGAGGCGCTCTACAGCCCAATATGGGGGAGATCTTGTAAAGTTACGTAATGTTATGTCAGCTATAAACCAGCCTAGATCCAAATCCTAGGCTCTATCAAGCGTCGATAAGGATCAAATCTCTGAAAGTGCAAACCTTTTCTCAGGTATTGCACTCAAGGAGCTATTAGATGATTACTTTTTAAATTCATTTAATCTTTTGGAATCTAATCCTTTGTGTTACTTTATCCAAATATTCTATCTCTATCAAGCGTAAGGACAACCTTGATAAACATTCACAGATCTTTCAGCTCACACTGAAATATTTTGAGACTGGTATTGTTTGACTAAGAGAATACCTCTAAGTATAGGTGTGGAGGCTGGGAATTTAATTAACCACTTTTTACTTCATCTAAAGATAGAGCCTAGGATTTGGATCTAGTAGGTTGGTGAAGATCAGTGAAGGAAATATCTCAGTGTGAGCTGAAAGATCGTGAAAGATGAGTGGAAGTGAGCCATTTGCAAAGATGAGAGAACTGGCTTAAGATTCACACTCTCGTTCAACTGCTTGAAGAGTTGCTACTCTATGGAGCTGCGACCTTATCATGTAGACTCCAAGGGTGGAACCAAGCACATGCAGTTGGAGATCACTCAACTGAGCACAAATTGGTGGAGAATACTAACTAGTGGGGTTAAAAACCATCGAACTGACTACATGAATGATTTTTGCGACCCAACTGTGTGTTTTCCATCTAAAAGAGAACAATAACGAAGTTGTATTGGTCTGCGTTGGTATTTCTTTAAAGAGGCCAGAAGCATTGAGATAAGATTGCTTTGAAAAGAGACTATCTAAACGTTGGAGTTTTTATTGTTGTACTGATGCATTGAAATCAATGTTGGAGACACTCGCTATGTTTCCATCACAATGAAGACTATGAAAAGATGAGTGTTTGAAATCTTCTCTTCAAGTCAGTGGGTAGACTCTTTTGAGACTGGTATTGTTTGCATATGTGAATACCTCTAAGTACAGGTGTGTAGGACATGGTATTTATGTGCAAATTATTTTTGAGTAATTGCCAATTATGTTGGCAATAATATTGTCGATTATGAGGGAAATGGGGAAGATCTTATGAAGATAGCTGGTTGCGCCGAGAGGCGCTTTACAGCCCAGTATGGGGGAGATCTTGTAACGTGATGTAACGTTAGTAACATTTGTAACATGTCGGCAAAATATAATAGTGATAGTGAATATTATGGGAAAGATCTTGTAACGTGATGTAACGTTTGTAACATGTCAGCAAAAAATAATAGTGATAGTGAATATTATGGGAGAGATTTTGTAACACAAAATAAAAAATAATATCACTTTCGTAAAGTTATTTTTATTAATAAAAAAATAAATTTTCTAATAGGCCAAAATAAATGTCGGCCACAAAAACAATCTATTATGGGGGAGATGTTGTAATCTTCCTACCTAACAAAACAATAAAAAGGTAAAAATTTAATTATCCGTAAAAAAATATGTGGGTCAAGAAAAAACACAAAATTGAATTATTTGCAAAAAAATGTTGGCCTTGCACAGGGTTTTAAAGCCATGTGCAAGGCATTCTAAACAACCCATGGTTTTATTGTACATTGTTTAGGAGGCCTTGCACATGGTTTTTGGTATTAAAGCCATGTGCAAGGCATTCTAAACAACCCATGGTTTTATTGTACATTGTTTAGGAGGCTTTGCACATGGTTTTTAAACCATGTGCAAGGCCTCCTAAACAACCCATGGTTTTATTGTACATGGTTTAGGAGGGCCTTGCAAATGGTTTTAAGACCATGTGCAAGGCCTCCTAAACAACCCATGATTGTAGGAGGGCCTTGCATATGGTTTTAAAACCATGTGTGGGGAAATGATGCAATGTTCCTTCCTGAACAAATAAAAAATATTATATGTCCGCCATAAATAATATTAAATATTAATAATAATAAAATTATATGTGGACCTTAAATAAAAAGATGTGTCTTTTGGTTTGAATCAAATCAATGGATACCTAAGAAGAGGTTTGCACCTCGAGAGATTCGATCCATATTGGTGCTTGATAGAGCCTAGGATTTGGATCTACGCTAGTTTAATATCAAGTTAGTTAGTACCCCTTAGGAACAAAATGGATGGGAGATGTTATGAAGTTACCTATTTTTTATGGAATTGGTTTGGAGGATCCATAACAACACTCGTTTTTATGTGAAGCTACATGGACTATTAAGCAAGTGCAAGATGGCAATGTGAAAAGAGAACAGTTAGTCACTACCTTTCAAGGTCGCACTTTGGACTGGTTCATGAAATTTGCAAATGTAATTGATAGGACAACACAAAAAATGCTCACAGAGATTAAGGATACACTAACAAATGAATTCTGAAAGTCGAAGTATTAGTCGTAGTGTGTTACCGAGTTAAATAAATTAAGCAATTAACAAATGAATCCATGTGGGGTTTCGAGATTTAAGAAGTTGTTGGCTCGTGTGAGTTTCCAGATGCCCGATGTTCAACATAAGGAATGGTTCATAACTCCAATATTGCCACATATCAAGGTTCCGTTGATGCAATAAAAGATTCCATAAAAAATTGAGGCTCTTGAGCTCACTATGAAGCTAGAAGCGTCACTTATTGGAGAGATTGGTGCAAGTATGGCTCAAATCCAGTTGCAGTTGGAAAACATGTCATTGCAGATTCAAGATATTAAGAAAGGAAAATATTTAAGAGAAGAAGTTTGGTGGAAAAGATGTAAAACAAAGAGACAACATAAGGATCAATGCCCAATGCTCCAAGAATATATGGCTACAGGAGCTCCTAATCCTTTGAACCATGGATCTAGAGTCTGGTGTGGGATATGTCACACTAGGGGACATCAACCAGAGAAATGTTATCTACTGCAGAAAACTGTGAGTACTCTTAAGAACATATTCTGGAAATTCTATAGATCAATGGGTCACGATGAAAAAGATTGTTGAGCTTATCAATTTCTATTGGAATGTACAACAGATGCATATTGAATGAAAGGGGAGGGGCACACTGAAGGAAGTGGTGTACAGTTTAATCAGTTGCGAGTTGAATTATGTTGGTAGGGACGAGGAGGATTTGGTCGAGGTATAGTAGGTAATTTTTTACAATTGTGGTCAATCATGACACTAGAGATTGTACAAACCCGTGTTCGACATGCATGTATTGTAGAGCATTACATCATATCATTGAATATTGTCCACAACTCATAGAAAAATGGAAAGCCAAAGGAAATCATAATTAGAACCATTTCTTTTTATAATACCTCAGTAAAACCAAGATATATGCAACCTACTATTGTTGTAATTACACGCGGAGGAGTTTCCACAAGGGATGAATTGATAAGGAAATACCTAGTTACGAGTATGACTCAAGAATTAAACCTTCCATGCAACGACCATTACCATGTGAGGTCTAGAAAGAAAAGGATTTTTCTTCAAAGCTATGAATGAGTTTATGCTAAAGCAAAAAAAAGCCATGATATTTGCTCCACTTCCATTATATGATGAAGTCCTTGTCTACGACATGCCACTTCATTTTGACCGATCAAATCCAAAGAAATTACAAGGAAAGGTATGTGCCTTAAAAATATTTTTGAAGAGTTGTATAACTTTAATTAAAGAAGAAGATGCATTAAGGGAATTGCATAGTCTACTTGATTAATGAGAAAGATAACCAAGGTAGGAAAGAGTTGCAAATCATGTGCAAAAGAAAATGAAAATAGGAAGTGAACTACGACTTAATGCACATATTGGAGACTGTGACATGGATTTTGTCATTCTTGATCTAGGGTATGATGTGAATATCAATACAAAAAAAACCTGGGAGAACATGGGAAAACCTAAATTAGTGTGGCCATATGTCTAGCTAATACTGTCCAACCAGCAGAAAGTAATCCCATTTGGAAGAATGGAAAGTGTTCCTGTTGAAGTGGAAGGATTACAAACTTTTGAAGACTTCGAAGTTATAGATATAGTTGATGATACCAGTCCTACATTACTTGGTATATATCAGGAAATTGAGAACTAGGCTGTCATAAATTTTAAGAAAATATTGTTGACGTTTGAGAATGGAGATATCAGAGTTGTTGCACCTTTGGATGCTTTAGAGGGGCGAAGGTGTGTTGAACCTGTTAGGGAGGAATATGATGCTCTTGATCTGGAGAATATTTATAACATTACTTCAAGAATCATTGATTATGTTAACCCTACATTAGATGGTACATTGAGTTGTTGGAGTATTAGTTCATGTTCATCATATTCCAATGAAGCTCTGGAAAATTGGCAAAACATGTTACATGAAGTATCCATGAGGAGATGTGTCTGTATCAAAACGCCATTACATTGGATTGGAAAAGAGGTATTTGATCTTCCTACTTATGAGGAATTACCTAATTTAGATGCTTTTATTGCTGATTTTAAAGTCAAAGTTTCAGAGTGACAATGACTATTAGCATTAAATGTAGCAATGAAAGCCACCCCAACTAGGTGGTGGGTTGTCCATAAAAAACATCTATAGACTAGACTTGGTCGTAGTCTAAAAGAATGCTAGAGATTCAGTTTGGAAAATGAATTTCATATTTTGGGGTAAAATACAATGGGTTAGCTAGTCAGTATTTCATCTGAACACATGTTTTATGTCATGGGAAAATATACCTAAGCAAGATATGGTCCATATGTTTATCCATATACTCGATAATATATCTAGAAGTTGGTATACAACGCTGTAATTTCAACGAGCTACAAAAGACTAAGGCGATATGTCTATGAATTTCATATGTACATTCAATTATGAATATGAGATCCCAACGGTGGATGCAACCCTTCAAGTTATTAAAGCAAAGATCTTTGAAGAAATGCTAGTACCATTATCTAACATGCCATTGTGGGTTGCGACACTAGAGCAAGCTTTCGAATGCTATCATATTTGTCGGGACCCAGATAATGTTGATCCGAGAGATGTGCATATCCCAAAAACTAAAGGAAGTCAAAATCTGGAAGGCCCTAAGATCATATCTGATAAATTCTTAAAACCCTTGAAGACAGAGAAGGTAAATATTGGTTCAAATTAAAATCCCAAATTTCTTAATATTGGGAATTATTAGGATGACGAGACTGTAGGTAAACTTACTGATTTACTCCACGAATATGAAGATTTATTTCCTATTAAGTTTTGATAGATGAAGGGTATTGTTGGGGATTTAAGAGAAATGAAGATTCCACTGAAGCCTGATGCAAAACCTGTTAAGGAAAGGCCTTGTAGATTTAATTTAAGGTATAAAAGAAAAAGTTAAGGTGGAGCTCAACAGAATGTTAGACGCATGCATTATTGAGACTGTTGAATAGTCTAAGTGGATCATTACAATGGCTGTGCAAGACAAAAATACCGATGAAGGTTGAATTTGTGTATATTTGCAAAAACTGAATGCCAACATGTCTGCATGACCCATTTCATTTCCTACACCATTTACTAATGAAGTATTAGAAAATGTGGGTGGACAGGAAGATTATTAATTTATTGATGGGTTTTTTGGGTACAATCATATCAATGTCAATAAGGAGGATCGACACAAGAATACCTTTACGGCTAAATGGGGTTGCTATCAGTATGTCATTTGGCTTAAAGAATGCCCCATCTATCTTCTTTAGAGTGTGGTTGTAACATTTAAGGAGCTCATTTAGAGGTATAATTTGACTATTGGACAATTTATGGACTACTTATGAACCATATTGATAGATTTAGGTTGATGTTAGATCATTGTTAGCGGTTTCAGGTATATTTAAACCTAAAGAAGTGTATTTTTTCTACTCCATTTGGCATACTATTGGGACATTAGTTTGCAAACAAGGATTGTTGATGGATCCTGCCAAGATCGCCACCATAGTAGAATTTCTTCCATCAACATCAGTGCAACAATTGAGAACAACCTTGGGGCATACTAGATACTACAGGAAATTTATAAAGGGGTATGCACAAATCACACCTCATATGGAAAAACTATTGAAGAAAGATGTTAAGTTCTAGTGGAATGAGGAGTGTTAGTAGAGCCTCGACATGTTGAAAGAAAATATGGTGACAACACATATTCTAATGTTCCCTATTTGGCATACGTAATTTCATGTGCATGTTGATGTGTCATCCATTGCTTTAGGAACAATTCTTACTCATCTAGGTGAAGGGTCTATTAATCATCCAATTGCATTCGTTGGTAGGAAAATGTAAATGACCGAAAGAAACTATACCACTATATAAAAAGAAGGACTAGCTATGGTCTATGCATTACAAAATTTGAGACATTACTTATTAGGAGGCCATTTTAATATGTTCACTAATCATTCTACATTGAAGTACCTGGTCACCAAGCAAGTGTTCAGGCGGGGATATGTAGATGGTTACTATTATTTGCATAATGTGACTTTCAAATTATAGTTAATCCAGGAAAGTTGAATGCATGGCTTGACTATCTGTCAAGGTTAAATACAGAAGAAGAACCAACAAATTTGGATGATAACCTCCCACATGCATAACTCTTTTCGATAAGGGTGGTAGATGAGTATTTTGAAGAAATTGTCCACTTCCTAAATACATATATGACACCAGAAGGGCATGCAATATCACAAAATAAATAGTTGGTTGTCAAAGCTATGGATTATCAATTGATAGTTGGTTAGTTATTGATCTATAAAACTCAAGACCTTTGAGTTAACCAACAAGAATTTAGATGTGAATTGTTCTTAATTGCTAAGTTTTCAACAAGGCATAAATAGTAAGCTTACAAGAAACAATACAAACATAATTACGAGTATAAACAAAGATTGCAACCATGAAAATGAAGACTATAACTTTTTAACGGAGTTCGCTTCAGAATGCTTGTCTTCGAGTCGACTTCTAGTGCGACCGATTGAATTAATTCTTCAAAATGCACAAGGTTACATCAATTATGGAGAATGAAAAAAATATGAATGCGTATAAAGAGAACATACACTATCCATGAGATACCTCAAGTGTACAAGTGGAGACTCTTTGTCTTCCATGTAGTATCTCCAAGCACTGGACAATACACTGTTTTCTTCTACAACATGAAATTCTTATATGTCTAATGAAATCCACTGAACTCTTACTGTTCCAATCATGTGTTTATTCATTTATTCCTTGTTTTTGTATCTTTCTTTGCCCCCCGTAACCATGTCTAAAACAATTTGTTAAATAGAAGAAGTTGGACGGTGAAGATCCATGCACAACATGCCCAATTTGGGACAAAATACATCTGAATGCCCATATTACCTATAGGATAAGAAACCATGCCCAAATTAGGAGCAGAATGGCACAAAATGAGGATGAAATTCAAATATTCGCATCCAAAGATATTTGTACAAAAAAAAAAAAAAAATTCGCAGACGTAATTTTTGGTTTAAACTAGGGTCGTTGATCTAAATCTACCATCAAGCAAACTGGACCATCGATCTGCAATCTGCCACTACAATCCCAATCATCAAATGTCAATTTTTCTCATGTCGACCTTCCAACACTTACAACCCTGACGCCTAGAGTCGGAACTAGCAACACAACTTCCCCAACTTCTCTCCCAACTCACAACCTTCTGATGTCATAAGTCAAAAGTCGACAGTTAGCATGGGATTAGCATAACTATTATTTATTTTCTTGAATTTTGATCATGGCCTAATCTGATTCAGAAATAGAATATAGACCCTACTTCTACATGCCATGTGTCGAAAGATAATTGGTCAAAGTGTCAACACTTCAAAATGTGATAACTTCCACATCCAAAGTCCAAATTTGAAAAAATGGGTATCCTTGGAAAGCTCTCGACGAGCTCTATGCAACTGTAACATTTCCTTAAGCATATGAAGAGATTGAAATTTTAGTCATTCAAGAGATCCTCTTGGATTAAACCTCTCGACTGAAATCTTTTGGACCTCCAAAATTTTGGTTTATACTGAAATCAAGTGAGGGTGGAGCTCCCTGATGTTTCCAACATCCACCCATTTTTCTTTACTCTGATTCATCCCTTTAGGCCTATTCAAAGGTACTCTACAACACCTCGACATGAAGTCCTTACATTTCTGTGAAGGATGACTTCTTCCTAAAGCTTAGTCATATACTCAAGTGATATATCATCAATAGAAGGAATTTGTACATCACTCTCCTTGTCCATGATCATAGGAGGTTCATACAACTTAAGATTCTCAACATTCACAATTTAATATACACTCATATATGGATGTAAATTCAAGCGAAAAACATTAGTGCCCACCTTTTCTAAAATTTCAAAAGGACCATACCTAATTGGCTTGAGCATTTTGCCTTCTCCTTTTAGTCTTTATTTACTGATATATAACCAAAATTTGTCACCAACCTGAAATTGATTATCAATTCAATGCATATCATGCCTGGATTTATACTTTGCCTAGCTTTTCTCCAACTGTTCTTGGACTTCCCCTTGCATAGTCTGGATCCGTTGAATGAACTTAAACATTGTGCTGGCATTACAATATCCATCTACCACACTTTATTGTCCAAAATAAAAATCCATAGGTGTTTTGGGAGAACAACCAAAACAAGCCTCAAATGGATATTTATGAGTAGAAGAGTGTTTTGCCTGATTGTAAGCATGTTGTATGTATTGCAATTGTTCATCCCAAAGCTTAGGATGTTTGCTTCAATAACCTCGAAGAAGCTGAATAATTGTTATGTTTACCATGTATGTCTATTCGTTGGTTTGTGGACGAAATGTTGTGCTCTTCTTAAGTTTAGTATCCATATGCCCCCATAAGTTTGACCAAGACCCTCCCAATAATCGGGAATACTGATCAAATATAATGGAGTCGGGAATCCCAAAATAAACCCAAAAAAAACAAAAGAAAAAATGAGTTGTTTGCTCAATTGTGAATTGCTTCTTACATGGCATCAAAATACACATTTTGTTGAACGGATACACTACCACAAAAATCTAATCATTCCCTTTACGAGACAAAGGTAGCCCCACAACAAAGTCCATAGAAATACTTTCCTAAGGATGGGAAGGAACTTGAACAGGTGTGTATAATCCCAAATTTATATTGTTAGGTTTACTGGTTGCACACATCACACTACCCCTTATATATTTAGAAACAATTTCCTGCATTTGCAACCAATAACAATACCTTTTCAATTGTGCCAGTGTTTTACCTACTCCAAAATGACCAGCATTGCGGGACGAATGTGCTTTGTGTCAAAAATTATGGAATGTCACTGCGTTTGAAATTTTGGTAGACCGATGCGTTTTCGGTGGAAACTCCACCCAACTTCACGGTTATTGGAAGCTAAATATTGTTTCCTTTTTAAGTACCTTCTTACTTGATAATTATTTTATCCCATTATACCCCTTTCCTTTAATATGGTAAATCTATTTTAATTTTAATTTTAATTTTTTTACTCAAACATATAATTTTTTATTTTTTTAATGAATAATTGCAGGTCTAATTTGGCAAAATGCCAATCGACCAATTACACAAAGAGCAATAGAAGAACTTCAAGAAGATTAGAGGTTGTACAAATTCTTACAATATGAGAGAGTATCTCCTAGTTAGACATATTACAACTTATTGAATCTCAATTACGGAATTGGATGAAAATTGTTGGATTTCTCATTGATGCCGAGGTTGCCTTAAGACAACATGCAAGATTTATTTGCCAAAGCATCTACTGTTTTATTTAACTCACGCAGAATGTGGAAAGATGCAACCCTTTCAAACTCTTTCAAAATATTCTGAATTCTCTGTAAAGATTTATTTAAAGCAGAATTATTGAAATGATATTCTGAATTTAATACTTTGATCAATAGCTCTGAATCGCCAAAAATTTGAATTGTCTTATATCCATTCTCCTTTTCACTAAGGCACGCCTTAAGGAGACTATAACTTTCATCTTGGTTGTTCGACATGATTCCAAGTCCCCAACTAAAACTGGATTCGATTAATCTATCAGCTGATATAACCAAACCCCCAGCTGCTGAGATCCCAAGATTCCCCTTGGAAGAACCATCAAAGAAAATTGTCACTGAAAGGGATCTCATCCACCATGCATTAAATGCAACAACATTGTAATGCACACACCAGGAGGGGGAGTAAACTGGTTTGATGCAGACCGTCTTTCTCGATCCCAATGGACAGGAAACGAGCCACGCTGAAAGCTCAGTAGATAGGGATGAAGGGGACGTCAATTTACAAGTTGATTCAAAGATAAGCAGTTTGATTTTATGTGCCACGATGAGGGGATTCGTAGGCATATTATTAAAAATCCAATTGTTTCTAGCAAGCCACAGTTTCCACCAAATGTATTTCGGAAACGTTTGCCAGAGTTTCGACCATTCGGCAGTTTTGTCTCTTGTTTCTAGACTCCATTCTTTCTAGGAGATATAGAGAGATACGACTGCAGTTTTGACAGGGACAGAAATGTTCAATCCATTAAGGACCATCTCCCACACTGATTGAGTGAAGACACAATCAATGAAGATGTGGTCTCTCGTTTCATAGGGTGAGTTACAAAACCAACGCCTAAAAGGTCCATGGAATCCGCATTTGATCAAATTTTTGCTCGTCATCACCTTATTATGCATGAGCAGCTATGTGAAGAAGTTCACCTTGAGAAGGAAGTAAGAAGACCAGACTGTTTTCCAAAACGCAGGGGAAAGACTAGAGACATGAGGAGTTTGTAATTCGGTGAAGCCTTGAGCAACTGAATAAGTTCTAGTTTGGCCCCAACCCCATTTGTCTTTATAAGCGAAATGAACTGGAGCAAGACCTGATATAGAGGAGAGCAACAAATGTTTTTGGGAAATGAGATGAACTGGAAGCTCATGAAAGGACCATTCAGCACAATTTCCAGCGCTGTCCCAAGAAAAAATATCAGCTAGCCGAAGCAGGCCTTTATTAGTTAACCAGTCCTTAATCTCTTCTAATGAGATGACAGAGGAAAGAGGAGAATTTACTGAAATTTTATCATCCCATAGAAGGATCCTCTTCCAATTGCCAAGGATTCTATAAAGTTGTTGATTAAAATTATCGATTCCTCTTCTGCATAGCTTCCAAATTGTTGTACCTGTGGGAGTATTTGAAGTTGTTAAATTTCTCAAAGAGCCACCCTTTAGGTATTTCATCCAAAATATCTTACTAACCGAGTAGTTTTTATATGCGTATAGCTGCCAAATGAGTTTCCCTTCCAATGCCAGATTATCCAATCCAGGGTCACGGTTTGCAATCCCCCTTCTGAAATAGGTCTTTTAAGAATATCCCAAGTTACCAGATGCATCTTATTCTGGTTGCCTTTACCACCATTCCAAATAAAGTCTCAAAAAAGTTTGGAAATTTGAGATGTGATAGACTTAGGAGCAAGCAACAAAGAGGACTGAAAGATGGGAAGAGATGAAAGAACAACCTTTATCAAAATCAATTTTCCAGCCTTGGTTAACCACTGTCCACCCCAAGAAGCGATTTTGGCTTTTATCTTAGCTATAACTTCGAGCCAAAGAGAAGGAGGGATTGATCCAAGAGTTAGAGGCAATCCCAGATATTTAATATTCTCTCACTTATCAAAACTAGAGAAACCCGAGGAATTTTCTATTCGAAGAATATCCAAATGATATACATTCCAACCAAAAACAACAATTTTTAATTATTATTGATCAAATCTTCTAAAATTAGGCAGAAATTTTGAAGAATTTCATTAAAGGAACGAGCAATATTTAATGAGGCCCCTCCTAGAAGGAGAGAATCATCTGCAAAGAGGGCATGGTTTATTGGATCCACTCCCCTTGCAATGTTAATGCCTGGAATGTAACCTGCTTCCTTTTCAGTTGTAAGTTTTTTTCTAAGAGTTTATGCCATCAAGATATAGAGAAAATGTGACAGCGAACATACTTGGTGGAGTCCTCTTGATGCTTGGAAAAAGTATGAAGGTCTACCATTAACTAGAGGCGCAATCTAGGGCCTACATGTACAAGCTTTTATTAATTTAAATAACGCAATGATAAATCCAAAAGAGAGCAGGACTTGATAGAGAAAGGAGAGCCTTACTCGATCAAAGGCATTTTTCATATCCAACTTGATTAACATTCCTTTCTCCTTCCTTTGGAAACTTTAATGAAGGGCTTCTTGGGCTTGAATTACATTGTCAACTAGGTGCCTACCTTTTACAAAACCCCCCTGAAGAGGAGAGATCAACTTTCCTAACAAAAGCTTGAGTCAATTAGCAAGAAGTTTGGCAAGGATCTTGTAGGAGGCACTACAAAGCGAAATAGGTCTAAACCTATCAAAAGTTGTAGGATTAACTTCCTTTAGGATTAAAGCAAGAAATGTAGAATTAGTACACCCTCCCACTTTAGCTTTTTTTTTAAAAGGCTGTCACCATGGGTATTAGGTCTGTTTTGATAATTTTCCAGCAGACTCTATAAAAATGGAAAGAAAACCCATCTGGCCCATGATCTTTATTTGGCTCCTGTCACGTCCCCACCCCTCATCCCAATAATGGAAAGAACGCGACCAAAATTGTTGCTATCAAATCTTGGCAATCTAGCCCCATGAACATAAACATCAAATTGCATTGAACATAAAAATACATACACAGATGCATAATACATGAAATATAAATGGAAGCAAATCATTCATCATGTTCATAATTCATTGCACAGATTAAACACATGAGAATACTTATCTTGAGAAGAAGCTTTTCCACAACTAGTTATGTCGCTACAACGTTCCACCCAACCATAGGCCAGTGTGCCCATCAATCTCTCATTATCAATACCACCCCCGAGTTGGGCATGATTCCACAAGGCACTAGGTAACAACACGCTTACGTACATCAATACCATACATCCACAGTCAAGCCAACACACAGTTGGTTTTCACAGATTGTTAAGGAAACTAGCCAATAACATGGGGTTTCCTTGGACTTACTCAACCAAGCAAACTTTTCATCAATCACACAACCAACAAATTAACATATGGTTCCTTGGACTTACCCAGCCAAGCCAACCTGCTAATCAAACACAAGAATCCATCTAACAAATGGGTTTCTTGGACTTACTCTACCAAGCCATCACAAGAATTCCCACAACAACAAAATGCACATGCTGGGTATGAAGGAAACGATGTTCAACAATAAACGATTTGGTAAATGGGAAAATCAACCCCTGGGTGAGCAAGTCGAATCCAACAACAATTCAATGGATTCACATAGGCAAAAATAACCCTTACAAATCCCCATTCCATGGATTCGAACTCAGCAACATTTATCGGCTTCACGTGGCCAAAACAACCCCAGCAACACCCAAAAATTGTGGGTCTTTTCTTCCATTCCTTGTGCAACCCAAACAATTGGTTTTCCCAGCCAGGTAATGAGGAACACACAACAAAAAATGTCCAAGAAAGAGCCAAGCCCTTGAGCGTTTCCAAAACGACCTCCCATCCATGGGAAAAATGAAGAAAACTGCCCCCAAACGTGAAGGAAACACACAACAAACCAAGAACATGAATGGGAGAGCTCTCCCAACTTTCCCCTACCATGAGGCATGGATGACGTGAATGCATAATGGGTGAGTGAGTAATTTTTGGGTTCTTACTTGCCCATTAAGTCAAAACACGTTTTTTCTAAATTGGGTGCTCTGCCCAATTCGAAATGGACCCCATGCCTTGTCCATTCCCATGCATTAACTTCCTCAACCAACTTCTAGATGACTGGGCACAAAAGGACAAAATGGGTAGTTGACCACTTATGGATTATTCCTTAGACATTTGGATTTTCCCCATAGGCTCAAAGGTTTGAATACCCGCCCCCCCCTATTCCTTGTGAAATCATGCCCCCATCTCTTTAACGTTGCGACACATAGCTAGTTGTGGTATTTTGATTAATTTGCATTTTACATGATGTCTCAAACATATTGTGTCTGGCTAGCACATAAACCATCAGCATTGATTTTAATCGTCGATACATAAAATACTAAATTCATGGTGGGGCCTTTGCCTTGAGCTCCACACCATGATCAAATAAAATATTTACATCATGTGCAATTCAATACCATGGGGTCAAAACCAGGGTGTTACATTCCCAGTGCTTTACAAAAATTTAACAATTGCTACACTGGCACCGCCCTCGGTGCTCTTCAAAATTGAACCAAAACTGGGTGTTCCAATCGCATGGCATCCTCCAGTTCCCTTGTAGCTGTATCCAATGGTACGATCTGGAACTCCTCATGCTCCCTCTACACCTTTACCTATCCAATGGTACGATATGGAACTCCTCCTTGGTTCCACTTCATGGTTGTCTTGCATACGAACTCCTCCAAGTCCTTGATTACATGTGTTAGTACACACCACAAAATATTTTGTAGGTCTTGGAGAATCCTTCTCCTCAACTTGGAACATTTCCAATGTCTTTGGAAACCAGCAATACCTATGCTCAAGCCCCAAGCAATGAATCGATTCCCATGTTATTATTCATGAGATTTTCCAATATCATAGATGAATCACATGCACATGTATATTGACATAAAATCAACAAGAAGTTTCCAAGTGAACCAAACACTTATCTGCATAAGTATGTTATTTTGGTTCCACAGGTATCCGACTTGGCTTTATACAACCATGGCACTCACAACCCTGCCCCACCCCACACCTAGGTGTGCATTAAAGGGTAGCCAAATTTCTGCAAGCCTCGGATCACCTGAAAACACCTCTCAACTGAGGTCTTACAACTCTGTTCTTGAGGCCAACACCTCTTCGGGTGCTTCAATGGAAGTTTTGTTCAAGAACCTGCACCTCCTCTAAGTGCTTACCAAGCTCAGGTGCTTCCTTTCCGAACACCATAATGAATTTCATTCACGTGTCAGATTTATTCCTATAGGATGCAATCTATAACAAGATTTCAAAACTATGGCTGCATCATATGCTCATGTATATTTAAAGAAAATCAACAACAACAAAATTTTAATAAGTAAACCAAATACTTATCTATATAACATCTCTCAACCAAGATCTAGTCAACCCAGCTTCAAAGCCTAACACCTCCTTGGGTGCTCAATGGAAGCTCTAGTTTACTGGCCTAGCACCTCTTCAAGTGCTCACCAATGCTCAGGCGCTTCCTTTCCAGGAACCATAACAAATTAATTCACATGTCAGATTCATTTTCGTAGGATTTATTTCTTAACAAGATTTCTGAAATCTTAGTTGAATCATTATGTACATGTGTAATTATAGAAAATCAACTAGGATTTTCCAAGTAATCCAATACTTATTTGTATAGCATCTCTCAACCGAGCTCTGCCAGCCCCGCTTCAAATCCTAACACCTCCTTGGGTGCTTAATGACAGCTCTGGTTTAAGGGCCCAACACCTCATCTAAGTGCTTACCAATGCTCAAGCGCTTCCTTTCCAGACATCATAATACCTAGGGGTTATTCTCTTCACAGACCCCCACTCTCGTGACAGTCCCCTTACGGCATGAATGTGTGCAGAAAGAAGTCTAACCAGATGTCTTACACCTTGGGCTTCCCCAGTGATGCATATCGATGCCTAGCTGGCAAGGGGGGGGGGGAGAAGCTATGTACCCAAGTACATCCTTCCATAGGAGCCATGTACTCCATGTACATGTTTCCATCATCTCACCTGCGTTACATACAGACATGCAGTTTACATCAGATGTCATTATAAAATTTCAATCGTAGGTTTTCAAACCTATTCCAAAGACATCCATCTGAGAAGCTATGTACACCCCGTACATCCTTCCAAGGAGCCATGTACACCCAATACATATTTTCATCCTCTCACCTGCGTTACATACAAGCATGAAGTTCATATGAGACGTCATCATAAAAAAAAATCCAATCATAGGTTTTCGAAGCTATTCCAAACACATCCCTCCAAGAAGCTATGTATCCAAGTACATCCTTCCGAGGAGCCATGTACGTCCAATACATATTTTCATCATCTCACCTGTGTTACATATAAGCATGCAGTTCATATGAGATGCCATCATAAAAAAAATGCAATCATAGGTTTTCAAACCTATTCCAAACACATCCCTCTGAGAAGCGATGTATCCAAGTACATCCTTCCAGAGGAGCCATGTACACCCAGTACATCCTTCCGAGGAGTTATGTATCCCAAACACATCCTTCCGAGAAGCTATGTACTCCAAGGGCGTACTTCCATCATCTCACCTGCGTTACATACAAGTATGCAATTTACATGAGATGTCATCATAGATTTTCAAATCTATTTCATGCATACATGATTTCCCAAATATCAAACGATCAATAACATTGATATTCAAATAAAAATATGAGTTCACAATTCTGCTTCCTGCAGAAAATTAAATTTTTTCACCCATGAGGCCATCCTCATGTTGTTTGGCTTTTACGAGTGGGGAGTACTCATCCCTTACTTACGCATGCTGCCCAAAACCTGGACATCCACATAAAACATGTCATCTTGACACAATTTTAAATCAACCAAATAGTCACAGTTAGCAACATGAAACTTCAGACATCAAACAATGCAAGACAAGCATATCCATTCTTAGCATGATTCAAAACCATCCTAGGAGATCACAGTCTCCCGTAATCAACAGAAAACTTGCAATCTAAAGTTTCAAAAACTGTTCTTAGTCATGAGACCCTTCTCATGGCACATGGCAGCTTCCTACCCCGAGTTTCATTGGGCACAACCACACTGTTATGCTCAGGTCATTCTACATGTGTTTTCAAGAAGTCCTCATATGTATGCACATACACACAAGGGTCATTTATTCATGGAACTACAATTTCATATGCAGGCTTCCTTAGCCTATACATAGGCTCCACTTTACCTACAGAATCTTCTTTAGTGAGCTTCCTACAATACCCTGCAAGTCCCACAAAAGATCTTACATCTGTCAACTTTCTTGAAGCAGGCCAGCTCATCATGGCCTCAATATTTTCAAGGTCTCTATATATTCCTTTATCTGAGATAATGTGACCCAAATGATGAATTATATCTTCATAGAAGTCATAGTTGCTCAACCTTGCATACAGCTTATGCTGCTTGAGCAATTTCAAAGTCAGCCTCAAATGTTCCACATGTTCTTCCTCATTCATAAAATAAATAAGAATTCCATCAAGGAGAACAAGAACAAACCTTGCGCTGAAGGTTGTCTTATGAACATCTTCATCCTTGATCCTTATCTGCTGGTAACGAGATGTTAAGTCAATCTTGGAAAACACCTTTGATCTTCTGATTTGATCAAATAGGTCATCAACCCTAGGCAAAGGATACTTGTTATTCACAATGACTTTGTTCAACGGTCTGTAATCAATACACATCTTGTGTGTACCATCTTTCTTGAACCACAATAGTGCTCCTCATGGGGACACACTTGGCCTGACATATTTCTTTTCCCACAACTCTTGCAGCTGCATCTTCAGCTCTAGAATTTCTGGTGTACTCATCCTGTAGGCGGTCTTGGACATCAGTGCTATTCATGGCACAAGTTCAATTAAAGAAGCAATGTCCCTCTTTGGAGGAAACCATGGAATTTCATTAGGGAAAACATTCCTGAATTCCTGTACCGCATGGTATCCCTCCTACCTATGCGTATCGTTCTTTATTGCCTCCAAAACATGAGTTGCATACACTCTGTAACATTTCCCACAAAAATTCTTCATTTGCTTTACTGAAATCTGTCGAATGGAGATCACGTCTGGAATGCCTTTCACAACCTTTAGGTTGCTTTCTTCATCAAAGCACTCAAAAGTCTTGTTGTAACAATCAAGCCTTTCTCTATGTGCTTCCAACCAATCCATTCCAATGAGGACATCATAGGATCCCATTGGCAGAACTTTCAGATTTGCACATGTGACTAATCCATCCATGACCAAAGAACATTTCTTTACCACCTCACTGACTTCCTCATGGTTCCAATGGCTAGTCGAACTAACCATGATATTTTATGCTTTGTCTTCTTCAAAGTGCACACCTCACAAGTCCACGGGTGATATAGCTGTGAGTGGATCCAGGTTCAATCAAAACAGAAACAATATGCTCACCAATCTCACCCTCAACTTCCACCATAGTTGATTGATGATCCGCCCTTTCTGATTTAGGAGGTGAGAAGGTTTGAAACCTTTCTTCCATGGGTCGAGCTTCACATTCTTCTTGTGATAAATTCTCGTATTCCCTTCCATCATAGGCTGATCACCTTCTTGAAACAATATATCCCCTTCCTATGTCATGACAGATTTCTTCCACTATCTGTCAGCAACACTATTATCAAATTATGCAAGTGTCTTCCCATGCTTCTTCATTTACCCATGGGGCAACCTTACAAGTGTCAACACATTTTATTTCTGCAGACATACACAATTCATCAATGTAAAAAAAAACATTGAATTTCTTATCTCCCATTGACTTTCTTAACAACACATTCTTCTGTTGGTTTGAGCTCTCCCAAGATTTCATGAGGCGTTCAGATAGTCCTTCTTATGTACCATATTTTCTAAGATGATGTTATGTTCTGCTTCACAACAGTGAACGTATTCCCCTGTCAATGGTCCAATTCTATCTTTTCTCAAAGCATCCATCCTATGCTTCACAACTTGCATAGATACACCATCTAAATGTGCTTCAATACCATCTTCGTATGGTTTCCCTTCATCTATAACATAATGTTGTTCTACTTTTATAATTTCTTCTTCCAAGGTAACTCCCTCTCCATCAAAATACAATCTTGATTATGCTTTATAGAATTGTCCTTGTACATTTATTTCTCTCTCTTTATCTTCTTATCATCTTTAACTGCCTGTTTCATCTTTCTGGCACCTGTAAATCCCACTGAAAACCTGTTGAATTTCTCTGTTTCGGCAAATTTTCCGTTTTCCTTTGATCGGCAAACTTACCAAAAGTTTTCTGACATGTTGGCTCAATTCACCTTTTCCTTCTGACGTGTCAACGAACTTTGTCATTTCCTTCTGATCGACAAAACTTCGATTTTGCTCCCTACGTGTCAACAAAATTCTGCTTTTTCTTCCGACACATCGGCAAAACTCGCCATTTTCTTCCGATCAGCACAAATTTGCTAATATTTCTGACGTATCAACAAAATTCTTCGATTTCACTTGACACATCAGCAAAATTCCAAGTTTTCTTTTGGCACATCGACAAAATTCATCTTTTCTTGCCGACGCGAAAATTTCGACACTTAGAAAAAATTTGGAAAATTTTTCCTTCTTTCTTTCCTTCATCGGAAAAAAATTGACTTTTCTCCTGACACGTATTAGCTGAAATGTAACTTTCCATCCGACACGTATCGACTGAAATGCCGCAAGTTTTTCGATATGCGTCGACGAAACTCACTTGACGTATCGACAATCTTAACCGATTTTTGTCGATTTTCCACACTTAGAAAATTTTCAAAAATTTTACTTCTTTTCCTTCTCGTCGGCTCCCTTCATCTTTTCACGTTGACATGTTTCGGCTCTGCTTCGACTAACTCAGCCGACATGTGTCGGCTCAACTTCGACTAACTGAGCCAACAAGCAAATTCCAATACTTAGAAAATTTTGGAAATTTTCTTCCTTGTCGGCGCAAGTTAGAATTTCTTGCCAACATAGTCTCTGCAGCCCCGTCAACTCCATTCAGCCAACTCAGCCGACGTATCAGCTTGAATTCGCCCAACACAGTCGACATATCGGAAAAACTCACCAAGTTTTATCGACATACAATTTTTCTTCAAGGACTTAGACAACTTTCTGATTTTTTTTTCTTTCTCTACCTTCTTTCCTGGCTCAACGCAATTATCTCAATCGACATGTGTCGGCTCCACTTCAGCTATCTCAGCCCACATGTGTCGACACCACAGAGGGTGATCCTTCCTCTGTCAGTTGTTCTTCATGGCCCATTGAGGCCCAATGCTGCAACCAATGCTCTGATACCACACAGTCACGTCCCCACCCCTCATCCCGACAATGGAGAGGACGCGACCAACACTGCTGCTATCAAATCTGGGAAATCTAGCCCCATGAACATAAACATAAAATTGCTGCTATAAATATATAGCGGAAGCAAATTCATTTCATTCAAGAATTCATCAAGATCATAATTCATTAAACAAATTCATTGCAGAGATTAAACACATGAGAATACTTATCTTGAGAAGAAGCTTTCCCGCAACTAGTTATGTCGATGCAACATTCCACCCAACCATAGGCTAGTGTGCCCATCAATCTCTCTGCATCACTACCACCCCCGAGCTGGGCATGATTCCAAAAGGCACCAGGGAACAACATGCTTACACACAACAATACCATACATCCAGAGTCAAGCCAACACATAGTTGTATTTCACAGACTATTAAGGAAACTAGCCAATAACATGGGGGTTCCTTGGACTTACTCATCCAAGTAGACTTTTCATCAATCACACAACCAACCAATTAACAGATGGTTCCTTGGACTTACCCATCCAATCCAACCTGTTAATCAAACACAGGAATCCATCTAACAGATGGGTTTCTTGGACTTACTTTGCCAAGCCATCACAAGGATGCCCACAACAACAAAATGGACATGTTGGGTATGAAGGAAACGTTGTTCAACCAAAAATGATTTGTTGAATGGGAAAATCAACCCCTGGGTGAGCAACCCAAATCCAGCAACGATTCAATGGATTCACATAGGCCAAAATGACCCTTACAAATCCCCATCCCATGGATTTGAACTAAGAAACGTTTATGGGCTTCACGTGGCCAAAACAACCCCAACAACACCCAAAAATCGTGGGTCTTTTCTTCCATTCCCTGTGTAACCAAACAAATGGGTTTTCCTAGCCGGGTAATGACGAACACACAACAAGAAACGTCCAGGAGAGAGCCCAACCCCTGAGCGTTGCCAAAACAACCTCCCATCCATGGGAAAATGAAGAAAATTGCCCCCAAACGTGAAGGAAACACACATCTTTCCCCTGCTGTGAGGAATGGAGGACGTGAATGCATAACAAGTGAGTGAGTAAATTTTGGGTTCTTACTTTCCCAGTAAGCCAAAACACGTTTTTCTAAAATGGGTGCTTTGCCCAATTCGAAATTGACCCCCATGCCTTGCCCATTCCCATGTAATAACTTCCTTAACCAACTTCTAGATGATTGGGCGCAAAAGGACAAAATGGGTAGTGGACCACCTTATGTGTTTTTGCCTAGACATTTGGCTTTTCCCCATAGGCTCAAAGGTTTGAATACCCCCTATTCCTTGTGAAATCATGCCCCCGTCTCTTTAACATTGCAGCACATAGCTTGTGTTATTTTTATTAATTTGCATTTTACATGATGTCTCAAACATATTATGCCTGGATATCACATAAACCATTGACATTGATTTTAATCGTCGATACATAAAATACTAAATTCATGGTGGGGACTTTGCCTTGAGCTCCACACCATGATTAAATAAAATATTTACATCATGTGCAATTCAATACCCTGGGGTCAAAACTAGGGTGCTACAACTCCATAGCCCAGATGACATCCAAAATTTCTTTTTCAGAGAAGGGTTTCATTAGACCATCGTTACCCTCTGAGCTGATAAGAGAAAAAACATTAGCCAAATAATCTGCAAACACTTCACAATCAGAGATTCCATCCTCCTGAAACAAGTGTTGAAAATGCCTTCTTGCAGCCTGTTTTAATTGTTCATGACCTTGAATAATTCCCCCCTCACCTGTGGAGATTTCTAAAATATGATTTTGTGACAGTATAGCTTTGCATTGACGATGGAAGAAGGCTGTATTTTTATCTCTCGCCTGCAACCAGAGACTTCGAGACTTCAACCGAAGATATTCCTCTTCCTGTCGAAAAGATTGAGAGGTTTTAATTTGTGCGAACTGTTCAAGAGATAGCTGAGATTTGGTAATTTCACTTTCTTCCATTCCTAACTGGATCTTTGATAACTCTAGCACTTTCTCTTGCCTACTACTAGTCGGACTATTGATAGGTTTTTTTCCCAAATTTTCAAAGCATATTTAGTGTTCTTAAGTTTCTACTCCCAAACAAAACAGGGGGATCCTTCTACATATTGAGTCTAAGCTTGTGACACGGTTTCCCAAAAATCATCTCTCTCAATCCAGAGAGGACTGAAGCGGAAAGAAATTGGGCCAAGGTCTTCCTCTTTTTAAAACATCAAAGAAATGGGATGATGATCTGAAGTTAATTTGGGCAAAATTTTGGTTGAGATTTGGAATTTCCCATCCATCAAGGGACTTTGGACTAGAAACTTGTCAAGACGATCAGCGATGTTGGTAGCCCCAACTCTGTTATTGGACCAAGTAAATTGTCCTTTGTTTGGTTTAAAGTCAATCAGATCGATGGTTTGGATCAAAGCCTCAATTGTGTCTTGAAAAGGATCCTTGCCACAAGCTCCACCTTTTTTCTCATTTGGGACTAAAGTTATGTTGAGATCCCCTGCCACTTTAGTATTTATAGGAGAATGGATTTCTAAGAAATCTGATAGTGATTTCCAACATTCTTTCTTTTCATTAAAATTAACTGGAACATAAAGATTGAAAAGAGCCATGGAGATCTTACTTGAGATATGATAGAGTTCTGTAAAAATCCATTGTTGGGTAACAAACCAGCTTTTTAGATGAATCTTTTCCTCACACCATAGTGTTGGAAGGCCCCCAGAGGTGCCTCTCACGCTGACAGCTTTGCCAACATTCATTTTCCATTTTGTTTTACTTAATAGTAGAAGAGCTTCCTCTTCTATACTTGTCTCTTGAAGCAAGAGAATGTCAGAAGAATCCTTTCTCATTAAATCTTTTTCTGCTTCTGCTTTGATTGGATTCCCCAATCCCCTGAAATTCCAAGAGACGCTCTGCATTAATTACCAGAGAGAGGGAGTTATTACTCCCTTTGGGCATCTAATCCTGTTTCTCCTGCCAAGTGACATTTTAATTATGAACTGGCTGCCCTGCATCTTTAATCTCTCCGTCTCTGACTCTCTAGCCTCCTTTCGAGACTTAATGCCTGCTTTTTTGGAAAATTGCTCTATAGAATCTTCATCAGAAGAGCCTGAACTATCAATCGGTTTCTTCATAATTATTTATGCATAAGAAGGAGAAGATTTGGATCCATTTGGAGAAGGATGGTTTTGCTTCAATGTTTCACCTACACTAGGTAGTCCTGAATTAGCTGCTCCAGATTGGTCCTTTGGTCATGTGTTTACTTCAGCTTCATCATCCTGCACTTCGAAGTGTTGCAGTTTACCTTCTTCAAGAATAGGAATATCTTCAGAAGAACTTAAAACAACACAATGATTAGAATAAGCGTTGGGATTTTCTACAGCCCGTGTTTTAGGAAGGATCTTCCCATCAGCAATGGCTCCATTCCCAGTCTTTCCTTCTTTTCCTTTCTTTATATTGTCCTGATTGGAAATACCTGATTTATGAACTTGATTCCACTGATCATCCTTCTCTTTTTCAAGATCTTCTACTGATTTTTTCTTGCAATTTCGGGCAAAATGACCATAGCCATGGCAGAACCGACACTTGAATGGAATTTGTTCGTAGTCCAACTCGTGGATGTGAGGCCATTCAACTACTTTTAACTTGATTACCTATGGAAGTCCTATCTCCAAATCAACTTCAATGCATATTCTTGCACACGAATATTGATCTTTCATTTTTGCCCTATCGATGTATTTTCCAAGCTTGTTCCCAATCGTTACCAGGGATTCTGAGTTCCAGCAATGTAAAGGTAAGTGAGGGAGGCTTACCCAAATAGTAATAGTAGACGAATCATCTTGGGTGGGATCAAATTCTGGAGTCCACTTATTCAAATAGAGCCCCTGAGGGCTTATGAAGTATGGACCATTTCGAAAAATGAGATCACTATCCTCGGCTAAATAAAAAACAAAGACACAATATCCTCTACCTACAAAGTGATTTCGAATACCTTCAGTTACTAAGGACCTCTAATTTCTCTGAACCCATCCATTAATAGCCTTAGGAGAGGGCCAAAGACTTGTAAATTGCCCAATAAGTCCACGCTCAACAAGATTTAGTGTCATTCGGCAAGTCCGATCAGCGGGCAGTTCAACCAAGGGAATGTCTACTTTCTTCACAAATCTCTGCGAATTTTGACCCCCTTTCCTCTTGCCACAGGTGGCAACCAATCATTTGAAGGCATCCATATCGAGTGGAAGAGGAGGAGGAGGGTCCTCTCTGACGTCCACTAGGGAAACCTCTGAGCACCAAAATGAATCTTATCAGAAGAATCAATAGAGATCAACCAACAGAACCTCAGAACAATGTGCCAAGGGATAAACCACTCCAGTGTTCAACGCTCTATAGCTGAGATCCAAACAAAGGAAGGCATAAGTTCTGAAACTTGATGGATCCTTTCAACAACATCAAGCCTGCTGAACAAGAGCTCCTCTAAAGGGAAAACCAAAGCCGAATCCATGGTTCAAAATTGATAGATCCCGGACCAAAGGCAGAGGTTCACAAACCTTCAAGAAAACGCTTAAAAAGCACCAGCAGCCAAACAAGCAGACTGAAGACTGAAGAAGAGGACGCAACCTTGGATAACTCGCACACCTGAAAAAAATTCCTTCAAGGATCAAGCTAGAGCCATAGCTCTTCACATATCAACAACAAGGAGCCGGGACATCACCATGATTCAGCAAAAGAGCCTCCCAATGCAAACTAGAGCTACAACACTGTAGAAAAGTTAAAAAAACTTCTTGGAGCGAAAATCCCGAATGACCAACGAATATATCACCTTTAATATTTTACTTTTTTAACGTTAGGCTAATTTTGAATAATAATTGAATAAATTATATCATCAATTTTATTAAAAACATCATTATTTCATTATCTCCCATCTTTTTCTCAATTTTAATTTTTTTTTCCTTGGAAAAAATTCGTAATTTTAGTCTCAATTTTAATTATTTGACTAGTCTTTATTATTTTAATCTTTTTCTTAACCTTATTCTCATTTCTAATAATCATTATAACTAACTACTTACCCTTTTATTTTCAATTTATACCTATTATTTTCAATTTAAAACAGTTGGTAAACCCTTTTTCCCAAAGTTTTTTAAATTAATCGAAAGTAGTTCTTATTTTATACTATTTTATATTATTTTTATTATTATTACTTTTACCTTAACTTCCCTTTCATATGTTTTAACTAATTTAATTCTTATTTTTTTACCCTTTTCTACCCTTGCTTCATTTTTCTTCTTTATTAACCAATCCCTAAATCTAACGGATGGTTTTCTCCTTCCTCTATTTATAGAGTCTGATTCTTTTCTTTTATAACATATCTTCCAATGATCCTGAAGATGGGTGGAGTACCCACCCGAAACACGTCGATGTACCAAAATTTCAACACAGTGGCATTCCATAATTTTTGACACAATGACTAAATATTGTGGAAACATTCATACTCGGGAATGTGCTTCTTGAATTAAATGCACCATTTCTTTCTGTGGTATACAAAGTTTTCCTAGGTAGTATAAAATGTTATCATGGAAATAAACATTATTGTCTTCTATTTGTTTGCCATGGATAAATGAAGCATACACATTCTTAAAATCTTTGTCTTCAACATATTGTTCAATATAACTTGTTTGTTCAAATAAATTATTTTGAAGAATGATGGATGCAGTCATGGGAGGTTTCGACAACATATCCAGTACTTTATTATGAACCCATTTCTTATATTTTATAATCAAGTGGAATTGTCGTAGAAACCCCATCCACCTAAAGTGCATGCTCTGCTATAACTTCGTTTCTGAGTGCAAATATTGAAGTGGTTGATGATCACTGTGTATAATAGTTTCTTTACCCATCAAATAATGCTTCCATTTGTTAACACTATGTACCAATGCATATAGTTCCTTGTCATACGTAGGATAGTTACTTACCATAATTGAAAATGTTTCAGAATGATAATAGATCAGCCTTGGTCCCCACATAAGAACGACTCCCATTGCAAAATCACTAGCATCTATTTTGATCTCAAATGGTTTTCGTAGATCTGGAAATGCCAGAATTGGTGCGGTACTAATTATTTCCTTCAAAGTATCAAAGGATTTTTGTCATTTGCCTCCCCGTTGGAAATATTGCTTAACACTTGTCAATGAATGTAACGGTGCTGCAATGGAGGAAAAAATGGTTATGAACTTTATCCAATATTGGACTGCAACAAGAAAGCTCCTAACTCCTGTGACTATAGGTTGCCTGGGCAAAATTACAATAAATTTTACCTTGGAAGGATTTACCTTTAAATGACCTCCACCAATAATATGGCCTAAGCACACAAATAATGTTTTAGCAAATTCACATTTTGACATCTTTAGATACAATTTTTCCCTCCTTAATACATCAAGCGCCTTTCTCACATGAGCAACATGCTCTTCCCAATTGCGACTAAAAACAAGAATATCACCTAAGTAGACAATGACAAAATCATTAATGAATGGTCGGAAGACATCATTCATCACTCTCATAAAAGTAGTTGGGGCATTACACATGCCGAAAGGCATAACCAACCACTCGTACAACCCATGTTTTCTCTTGAAAGCAATCTTCCATGTATCGTTTTTAGAAATTCTAATATGATGGTAACCGCTACGCAAGTCTAACTTAAAAAAATAAACTACATGTTTCAATCGATAAAGTAAATTATTAATACATGGAAGTGGATACTTGTTTTTTACTGTGATCTTGTTCAAAGCTCAGTAGTCGATGCACATTCTCTAATATCCATCCTTCTTTGGCACCAAAACAATTGGTGAATCACATGGTGGAGTGCTTGGTCTAATGATTCCCCTTCCAATTAGATCCTGAATATGTTTCTTGATCTCTTCATTTTGCATCACGAACATATGGTACATGCCAATGTCTGGAAGTGGCACATCCTGCTGCAACTATATCTCATGTTGTATCCCTCTTTTGGGTGGTAATCCTGTTGGTTCCTGAAATACTTCATCATACTTATAAATTTTTTTAACCATTTCATATTTATGCTTTGGATCGCCTCCTTCAAAGGCTTTAGATGTGTCATCGTTCTTCTCTTTGAATTTAATCATCATCATACATAATTTTTACTAGCATTCACTAACCTTTTCATTTGACCTGCATAGATTAGTGACAAGCTTGTTTTCATACAATGTGCATGTATAACATATTCAATACCATCCTTGAAAAATGATAAAGATTATTCTCCCTGTAAAGCATGGCCTTCTGATTATACAAACATAGGCCTACAAGTACAATGCACATATATTTAGTGGTAATATGTCAAGCTCTACCTCATCTTTAAACTTATCACAAAATGCAAATTTTAATATACACTTCTTTGTTATTTGCAATTGTGCATTGTTAGTGACCTGTCCTAGCAAATGTGGCTTTTCATGAGGCATAGTAGCTAAATCTCGTTTCTTAACCACTTCTTCAGAAACTAAATTGACTTGTGACCCATTATCTGTTAGTTTTTTTGAACATTAAGCTAGCATATCATTAGGATCTTTAACTGAGAGAACAACAAGCACAACAATCAAACACAAGAGACAATAAACATAGTGTTTTTCCTCGGGGAAACCATAAATGGAGAAAACCCCACAACTTCCTTAGAGATAGAATCAACACCAAAGTGAAACCCAAAACTAGTAAGACAATCTCCTGACAGCAGTAAGCTCTTTTCCTCAACTATGCGCTACATTTGAGTGTGTATGAGTTGTGTAATAAATAGAGAGTCCAACTCTCTATTTATACTAATCCCGACATGACTAAAACCCTACTAGAGTCGACTTCACTAGGTGAGTCTAATAACCCTAGTGCCCCGGAACTGCGGGGTCTTTAACCCTTATACAATAGGAGGGTTACCCACAATGACTTGACATGACTTGTTTACATTATAGATTCTCCTGATAGGAACATCGGGGCATGACATGACACAAGAATATCCCAGAATAAGCATTGGGTTACAATAGATAAAAAATACAAGTGAATACATTCTGAAGTTACAATTACATCAACACTCCCTCTTAACTAGGAAGGTATTCTCTCGACACAATTTTCATCATTGGTCTTCTTCTCTGGATCTTCTTGTCATCTGCATCTTCAAGTCTTCTTCATTTTCAAGTCTTCTTTGTCTTCAAGTCATCTTCGTCTTTGGATCTGGATCGTCACTCGATCTGGATCATCATCATTGGATCTGGATCATCACTGGATCTGGATCATCATCACTGGATTTGGATCATCACTCGATCTAGATCATCTCTGGAGCATCATCTCTGGATCTGGATCATCTCTGCTAGATCATTAATACTGAATCTTCACAGGTGCTATCTCATGACTCTTCTCGTCACAGGAAGTTCTATAGAGCTAGCCCTTTTTCATGCTGGATGTAGGCCTAGCCACCATGTAGGTATTCACCCAGCACTTACATTTGATCATGTAGGAACTAATCCTATAATCATGTCATAAGGGCAACGCCCAACACTCACATCTCACCATGTGGTAACAAAGCCCACAACCCTGTCAGAAAGGCCCAGCACTTACATCTGATTAACCAATGATCGAAGAAAGGCCCAGCACTTACACTTAGCCATGCGAGGAACCAATCCTCCATGCCAAAAGGCTCCTACACTTACATCTGATCAACCAATGATTGAAGAAAGGCACTACACTTACATTTGATCAACCAATGATCGAAGAAAGGCACAACACTTATATCTGATCAACACATGATCGAAGAAAGGCTCAACACTTATATCTAATCAACACATGATCGAAGAAAGGCTCTACACTTACATTCGACACATATAGGGAACCAATCCATCTGCATGTTCGAAAAGGCGTGCACTCACATCTGATCCTGTAGGAACCAATCCTACCGTCATATCAGAAGGGCCCCCAGTCCTAGACTGAGCTACCTAGTAACTGACCAGGTGCCTCCATTCTCCAGGAGAATGGCAATTGCCCTTACATTTGTCCTACTCAACAGAATGGCCAGCACTCACATCTGACATTGAAGGAACCAATCCTCTTACCATGATAGAATGGATCAGCCCTTACATCTGACCTACTCGTTAGAATGGCTATGAATCCCAGCACTCATATCTGACATGGAAGGAACCAATCCTCTCACCATGACAGAATGGCTTAGCCCTTGCATCTGACCTACTCGTTAGAATGGCTATGAATCTCAACACTCATATCTGACATGGAAGGAACCAATCCTCTCACCATGACATAATGGCTCAACCCTTACATCTGACCATGGAAGGAACCAATCCTCTCACTATGTCAAAATGGCTATGGGACTCATCACTTTCCCTTGGAGGAAACCTCTATCTGGAGAACACTAAGCTTCTCCCTAAAGTACTTGAACTTCACCCTATCTAATGGCTTCGTCAATACATCAGCTATCTGTTCCTCCGTCGCAACATACTAGAGCTTCACTAATCCCTTCTACACCATATCCCTGATATAGTGATAATTGATCTCGATATGCTTCAACTTGTCATGGAACACTGGATTCTCTAACAACTTCATGCAACTCTGGATGTCACAATGTATACAAGTAGCATCCATCTGGAGATCAAATAAATCAGACAGTAGCTTCCGCAGCCATACTCCCTCACAACTAGCTAAACAAGCTGCGACATACTCTACTTCAGCTGTACTCAGTGCCACACAGGATTGCTTCTTGCTAAACCAAGAGATCACACCTGATCCCATACTAAAGCAACAACCTGAAGTGCTTTTCCTATCAATGGCACTGTCTGCCCAATCTGAATCAACATAACCCTCTAGGTTAATCTTCTGATTCGCCTCGTACTTGAGACCATAATCAATTGTACCCCTTAGGTACCTCAGAATGTGCTTTGCTGCAATCAAGTGAACATGTCTCGGATCTGTCAAGAACTGGCTCAAGGTGTTCACAACTAAGCAAATGTCTGGTCTCATGTTTGTCAGGTACATCAAGGTCCCAATCATCTGACAATACATCGTAGCATCAACCGTCTCTTATGAAGCATCACTCAATAGCTTCAGGTTCGATGCCATAGGTGTGGTCATAGCCTTGCAGTCCATCATCCCAAACCTCTTCAGGATCTCTATTGCATACTTCCCTTGTCCGAGGGAGATTCCATCCGCATTCTGCCACACCTCCGTTCCTAGAAAATAATGCATCATACCCAAGTCCTTCATTTTGAACTTGGCATCAACCTTTTTCTACGTATCAGCAATCAACCCATCCATACCTGTTACAAACAGATCATCTACATATAGTAGAAGCATCACTAGGTTGCCATATTCAACCTTGTAGTAAAGGTTGGAATCTGCTTTGCTCTTGGTAAAGCCCAAACTGGATAGAAAGCTCTCAATTCTATCGTACCATGTCCTGGGTGCCTGTTTCAAACCGTACAGAGATTTCTTCAATATGCACACATGAGACTCTTTGTCATGTGTCTCAAAACTGAGTGGTTGTTCTACATACACTTCCTCTTCCACTACACCATTCAAGAAAGCAGTCTTGACATCCATTTGGTGTATCTTCCATTTCATTATTACAGCCAATGCAAGTACTATTCTGATGGAAGTGTATCTGGCCATAGGAGCAAAGGTTTCTTCATAATCTATTCCTTCCTTCTGTGAGAAGCCACGAGCCACAAATCTTGCCTTATATTTCTCAATGCTACCATCTGCAGCATGCTTGATCTTGTAGATCCATTTGGAAGTTACAACTGACTTCCTTTCTGGTCTTGGGACAACATCCCAAACATCATTCTTCATGATCGATTGATACTCTTCGATCATAGCATCCTTCCATTCTTTCCGTTCTACTGCTTATTCATAGTTGGAAGGTTCTTTATTGATAACATCACATAGTAAGGCTACATATCCAGAACAAGATCTGGTTCTCTTTCTTTCTCTGTGATTCTCTTCTGGAGTCCCATATCTTTCCGCACCTTGGATAGTCTCTCGTATCGAAGCAGGTTTCCTCTTGTGAGGATTCTTCTCCTGAGGTGGATCTACAGGTCTTTATGGTTCTTCAGATTCTCGATCTTCTTCTTAAATTTCTTCATTCATGGTTGTATCATGAATTCTGGGTGCTTATGCTTCTTTAGATTCTTCAGCAGGTCTCTTTCTGGATTTGTTGTAAGTTGTGTCTTCATCAAATGTTACATCCCTGCTGATGTCGATCTTCTTGTATCATGGGAAGTATATTCTGTAAGCCTTCGAGCTTTTAGAGCATCCCACAAATATACCCTTCTTTCCTGAAGGATCTAGTTTTGTTCTCTTTTCTTTTGGTATGTGTATGTACACTGGATAGCCGAATATTCTGAGATGGCTGACTTCTGGTTTCTTACCGGAGAAGACTTCTTCAGGAGTCTTGTTCTCAAGTACTCTGTGTGGAGTACGGTTCTGTACATACACCGCTATTCTGGCTGCTTCTGCCCATAGATGCATAGGAAGATCTTGATCATGAAGCATTGCTCTTGCAACTTCCATGATGGTTATATTCTTCCTTTCGGCAACCCCATTCTGTTGTGGATTGTAAGGAGTGGACAACTCCCTCTTAATCCCTGATTCTTTGCATAAATCTTTGAATTCATTTGATGTGAATTCTTCGCCATTATCTGATCGAAAGGTCTTGATCTTCTTTTCTGTGTGATTCTCGATCAAGGCTTTGAATTCCTTTAACTTGCTGAAAACTTCATCTTTGTTCTTCATGAAGTAAATCCATGTCTTCCTAGAAAAGTCATCAATAAAAGAAACATAATATGCATACCCGCTTAGTGAGCTTGATGACATAGGACCGCACACATCGGAGTGGATGATTTCCAACATTCCTTTTGCTTTGATTTCGCTACTTGGGAATGTCTTCTTTGTATTCTTTCCTTTCGCACATCCTTTGCAGACCCCTTCATGTTTTGCTTGAATTTCTGGAAGACCTTCAACAGCTTTGCTTGCTAGTGGTAGTGCTCTGTAATGCACATGTGCAATTCTTCTGTGCCAAAGTTCATTTGGATCTACTGTGTCATGGACCATAGCTTGTTCTGGATGGCCCTTCAGCTTGTATAAGCCTCCTTCTTGTTCTCCAATCACTATTGCAACATCAATAGTCTTTCCTCTTGGCCACATAATGACTTGGCCATCTACAAATGCAACCCTCATACCTTTTGCATCCAATGCTGATATGGATATAAGATTCTTCTTCAATCCTGGTACAAACAAGACATCTTTCATTTTTATAGATTTTCCGGAGTCTAGCTTGTAGGAGGATTCACCACTAACTTTTATGGGATATTGGTAGTCATCCCCAAGCTTCACCTTATGGGCTGAGTTATGTTCGGATAGTTTCTCAAACGATTCCTTGAAACATGTCATGTGCTTGGAAGCCCCACTGTCAAGAAGCCAATCTTTGCTTCCATGTGTGACAGTTCCTATGAGAGCGAAGATCAGAACATATTCATCTTCACTTGAAGAGTCTTCACTTTCTTCTTTTACTCTCTTCCTGGGAGGATCATCATCCTCAGCAGTGTGAGCATGATGTCTTCTTTTGGAGTTCTTCTTCTTCTTGGATCCATTCTTATTCTTGGGACAGTTTTTAGCAAAGTGTCCTATTTCATCGCATGTATAACATCTGAGTCTGGATGTATCCCTTCTCATAAATTTATTTTTCTGATGAGAATGCTTACCTTGGTGATGATGATTTTCCTTTCTTGGATTGTACTGTAAGAGCTTGATCTTCACTTCCCATCTTTTCATCTCGAGCAGCTATCCGAGCTTCTTCTTGAGAGCATTCTTCCCACGGTCTACTGAACTTGACCAACTTCTTTCTAGCACAGATTCCTTGGATGAAAGAATCCCATGACCTACGGAGGCCATTCAATGTTGTCATCACAATTCTGCATTCTCCACTTCTTCATCTACAGCTTCTAGTTGTTCTTTGATCTGGGAGACCCTTGTGAAATATGACTGGATGGTCTCCTCATTATGGATCTTGACATTCTTCAACTGGTTCCTTAGAGTCATCTTCTGATTGATGTTCTTCCTTTCAAACAATTTCGTTAGGGCATCAAACATGGCTTTAGGTGTCTTGAGTGAGGACACCCGTGGAATGAGGTGATCCTTGATAGAATCAGCGATGATCCTCTTTGCCATAACCAAATTCTTCTTATGTAAGGCCTTGGCCTCATCTCCCTCTGGAACTGGAAACTCCTCCTGGATATAGGAGTCCAACTCATTTTCTTCCAGGACCAGGGAGATCCTATACTTCCAAGCTCGGAATTTATCAGCTCCCTCAAGCTTTTCATCAAGCTTGGTATGATGAGACATCTTAACTAAGAACCTCAAATGGAAATACAAAAGATTTAGATCTTACCAGGTCAAGATGTCGGATCTGGATTTGAAGCTGAAATCCTGTAGTACTGGTTCAGGAGTAGATTAGGGTTTTGCTTTTCTGGAGTTTTGTCCAACGAAATGCTTTGAAATTGATCCCCAACTTTGATTTTGAGGAGGAGGCCTGGGCTCACTGAAAAATTCCACTTCTGTGAAAAGCCTTAATTTTCGGCAACAGTGCCGGGTCCAAAATTGAAAAACCTCAGAATTGGATTCTGCTTCGACAGAAAGATGCGCCCTAGGGAGGAGAGTTATTCCACCTTGCTTTTGCTGAAAATCTATGGAGAGAGATCCACAAAATAGGAAGCCCTAGTTCCTGCAACTGCACAATGTCTTCTTCTAAGGTTAGCTCTGATACCATGTTAGTTTTTTTGAACATTAAGCTAGCATATCATTAGGATCTTTAACTGAGAGAACAACAAGCATAGCAATCAAACACAAGAGGAAATGAACACAGTGTTTTTCCTCGGGGAAACCATAAATGGAGAAAACCCCGCAACTTCCTCAGAGATAGAATCAACACCAAAGTGAAACCCAAAAATAGTAAGACAATCTCCCAACAGCAGTAAGCTCTTTCCTCTAGCCCCAGTGTCTTTCTCTTCCTCAATTATGCGGTACACTTGATTGTGTATGAGTTGTGTGCTAAACAGAGATTCCAACTCTCTATTTATACTAATCCCGACATGACTAAAACCCTACTAGGGCCGACTTCACTAGGTGAGTCTAATAACCCTAGTGCCCCGGAACTGCGGTGTCTTTAACCCTTAGACAATAGGAGGGTTACCCACAATGACTTGACATGACTTGTTTACATTATAGATTCTCCCGATAGGAACATCGGGGCATGACATGACACAAGAACATCCTGGAATAAACTTCGGGTTACAATAGATAAGAAATACAATTGAATACATTCCGAAGTTATAATTACATCAACATTATCAAATAACGTATCAAATTTTGTATGTTTCGTAATGACTCGAATATGAAAGAGTTCACCTCGTTTCTTATCATATTGACTAGAAGAAGTCTATACACTTGCAGTTATATTTGCATGATGAGAAAGAGACATGCCTTTATCTTTACCTTGGATTCCAACATCTGTGACTTTGGACTCATCACCAGATGTAGATCCCACATCCTGCAGCACTAACACATTATTCTTTGCTTTGCCTTTATCCTTGTACCATACATACCTTTTGGGGTTTAATTTTGGATGTAACTTCCAACATTGTGATATATCGTGTCCCTTCTTGCAGTGGGAACATGAGGTATTCTCACCTTCTTTCTTAATAGTGATGGTATGCTTACCTTTCCCTTTGCCTTTAAACTTATTTCCATTTGACTTTAAAGGCTTCTTGGAATAGTTGTCAGTAATATTTTACCCTTTAGATTCAATATGGGTGGCTTGAACACATACTTCATCCAAATTGTTAGGGTTAAACATCAAGATAGTATGTTTTAAATAACCATCCAAACCACCTATATATTTAAGAAGTGTTTCCTAGGTATAGAGAGGAATACCCAAAACTAAATCCCTTTTCCTAAATTCTTGTGTATAGTCCTGAACACTCTGTCCTTTACCCTATCTGAAATTTTTCCAGTCCATCATAGCCTGTTGCATATACCCTAACGGATAAAATTGTTTTTTCAATGCTAACACAAACTCATACCATGAGGAAATAACCTTGCCTTTAACAACAAATTCCTCTTGAGTTTTGCTTTCCCACCATACGAGAGCAATGCCTCCCAGTCGAACTGAGGCCAATTGGATTTTGACTTAATCTCTCGCCAACTTTTGTATTCTACAATAAGCCTCTATTTTCCTAACCCAATCATCCAGTTCCTCAACATTAACTTCTCCATTAAACATTGTCAAATTATAATTTATGTCAACCTTCAATAATGGTGTATTCACATCATTTCTTAGAGTGCTTTTTATGTGCATCTGATGAAGTACTGGATGAACTAGTATTAGAAGAATATGATGATGATGAAAATGATGAAGAAGGTGGAGTTTTAGGAGGATCTCCTCCATTACTTTTTTCTTCTTCTTGAGGGACTCCTATTGTTTTCATCTACTTGTTTATCTTCTTCTCACATCTTCTTTAATAATCTACAAACAACTTCTCTACCCTATCAACTATCTAGTAGAAAGATTTTCAAAATGCCTTCTCATCTTCTACCTGATAATCTTCATCTTCCATTTTCTTGGTTCGATGTGTACGCCCAACTTTTGGGTCGAAAGGCTCAAGTTATCCTTTACCAACTTTAAGATTAGCCTTAGTTAGCAGTCACAGACTCACATTTCTTGGTTTAAATAAGCTCTGATACCAACATGATCTCTAAACCTCAGGACTTTTAGTTAACCAACAATAATTTAAATGTGAATTGTTGTTAATCACTAAGTTTTCAATAATGCATAAACAATAAGCTTAAAGGAAGCAATGAGCATAATTATGAGTATAAATAGAGATTGCAACCATGAAAATGAAGACTGTAACTTGTTAATGGAGTTCAGCTCAGAATGCCTACGTCTTCAAGTCCACTTCCAATGCTACCGATTGAATTAATTCTTCAAAATGCATAGGGTTACATCAATTTTGGAGAATGGCATAAATATGACTATGTACAGATAGAACATGCATTACCCATTGCAATACCTCAAGCGTACAAATGGAGACTCTTTGTCTTCCACATTGTATCTCCAAGCACTGGACAATACATTGTCTACTTCTACAGTATGAAATTCTCCTCTATCTAAAGAAATCCATTTAACTCTTACTGTTCCAATTGTGTATTTCTTCCTCTATTCCTTATTTTTGTATCTTTGTTTGTCCCCCTTGGCCATGTCTAAAATATTTTATTAAATAAAAGACTCTGGCTCGTGAATATTCGTGGACAATGTGCCCAATTTGGGACAAAATCCATCTCCATGCCCAAATTACCTGTAGGATAAGAATCCATGCCCAAATTAGGAGCATAATGGCACAAAATGAGGATTGAATTCTGTTGCAGCTGCAACTTTTTCCCAAATTTTCTAAAATTTTGGGCCCTCCTTTTAAAGTTTGTCTTGCTTGGTTTTGTTTTGGAAGGCTGAACTATATTGTTTTTGCTACGAATTTGGATCATAAGGCTGATTTGAGGTCAATTGTTGTTCTTTCAGTTCGATCTTGAACCGTCAATGCTTTCGACTATGAGACTTAGCATTTTATTTTTTCTTCCGATAGTTGGTTTTATCACTGTTAGAGCGGTGTTGAAGATCGAATCGGGGTTTTAGCTCTATATGTCGTCGCTGTTCGGAGATGAAACAAATTGTTTTAACCGCTGCATAACTTTAAAGTCTCCTGAGCACTTATTGTTTTCCACGGGGGCTTCACTTGTTCACTAATATCCTATCACATTAGTTCATATTGTGGGTTTTAAAATTATTAAAAATTGAACCAATATATTGCAGGTATAGGGGGGATGAGGGGTTTAAGGTTGGGGTGGGTAGGGTGGTTTATAAGGATTAAGGCATAAAAAGGGGTGGGGAGGAGGTTTTAAGTATTGGGAGGGGGTTTCAACAAAAAGATTTTGGATCAATATCTCTGGAAATTAAGCGTATTCTTTTATATCCCACGATCGCACGTGCTATGTGAGATGTTCACTAAGTCAAGTCCCTGTGTTGTTTTCATGATTTTCGTGTATTATTGATTTGTTATGATCAATATCAGGAATCCATTGATGTGTGAATTGGGGCACTAGTCCTTTGCGTTCCGCCGTTTCGGATGGCAGATTGCAAGCACTCCGACAGAAGCTCCTTTCTTTGCCGATCCCGCAGGTTTATTGCTTTTCATTTGTTTTTATTCATCGGAGCAATTATGACTTTGGGCGGAAAATTGTCTCTTTGATTCTCGCCATTGTGGTTCCTTAGCAGACTAGTCGTCCGATGCTATAACAGTTCTGACTTCCGCTTTATTTCGCCAACGATTTGTTTTGCTTCGGAATCCTTAGACCATGGGTCACCCGCCATTGCGGCGTTTTAGTGAACTAACCATCCGACGTTATGTGTTCTATTCCCACCAGTGGGGTTTTCCTGCCGCCGTTGTGAGTTTTTAACTTATTTCATAGGCGACGAAAAGTTCTCTGTTTTTTATCAAGTTAAGGTCTTCACGTTGAAAACGCAGTACCGTTTTTGACCTTTAATGCTTATTTTTTGGTAGTATGGTGTATGTTTATTTGGATAAATGATGAGTTTTTTGTTTTAATTGCAAAAGAAACCTAGGAGATTTTTCAGATTCAGTTGATGATTACTGCTGCAAAAAAGACATAGCAGAAGGGAGTTGGTCGAAGAAAGGAGAAGCTAAAGCATAAAGAAGCAGAGATGTTGCTCAAGGAAAAGAGGAGAGCGAAAATCTGAGACCCACAGGGTCTCAAAATGACCAATGGATTACTAAGCATGATCATTAAGAGCAGTGTCTCAGGATTGGGAAGTTCGTCAGTTGCCAAGCCGGTCCCTTTTTACAAAGTGCCTGTAAATCTTAATCTTAATTTGAAATATAACATTTGTATGAATCATGAGCACTCATAAAAGACAAAATTGTAAGACTAAAATGTTTGGGGGAGCCCAAAGGTCACGGGGTGGTGGCAACCCAAAGGTTTTGCTATTTTTGTATAAATATAGGAAAGTTTGAGAGAACCAGGACTTTTTCCCAGTTAGACTTCTGAGAATACATTGTAAGAGGAACTATTTTTCCTGTTGGAGAAAGCTTTGGTGGAATGTTCAAATGCTGTGCAATGGATGTTGTTGAAGGGGAACTATTTCGTTTTCAGCTTTTATTCATTAACTGTGAGATCGTTCTAACTTGTTGAACCTATGTTCTTGTATGAATGTTCTCTGGTTTATTTTATGGTAATTTTCACTATGAGTAATGAATGTTTTCACAAACAATGAGCTATCTTGTTGTTCATCTATCTATTCATGTTTATGTGTTTTGAAATAAGAACAACTACCTGTGATTTCTCTTAATACATGAAAAATAATACATTACTCATTAAATGATAATCTCGCTCCCTAGGGACAGTGTGGAAATTAAACCAGGTGATAGATTAATTTTACTCACAACAATTAACAATTGATCATGCAAAATCACTCACAAAAGAGACTGAAATTGGAGCTGAACACTAAACTGTATTAACTCAGTGTACAATATCCAACCCTGTATAATAATAGGTTGTTGTATAAATAAAATGCATCAGGGATTCGAATGCATGAGGAGCAATTCGAATCTAGCATAAAGCAGGCTTACTAAAAATAAGCAAATCCCCCATAGGTGTAAAAAACTGATCCCAAATCTGTCATGGAGCTCACGAATTAGAAAAATGGCTTAGGCAAGCTAAAGAGTGGTGGAATGGAAGCTCATACATGCTTTTGCATGGAGAAAAGAGTGGAGGATGAAGAGGACAAAAAACTAGTTCACCTCACCTAGTCTAGCTTTTCTATTTGCCTTAAAACACTGAAAAAGCAGGGTATAAAGCAGAAAAAGCAGAAGGGCGCCTAGGAGGCCAGGAATAAAGCAGATTTGATTCCTTGGGATTTCCCATGCGCTACATGAGTCAAATAAGGAAAGTTTGACCATTATGGATAGGTAATAGACAACTTGCACAAGGTGGGACACATGAACTAGGCTAATAAGACATAAATAATTAAATTAATGTCTAAGTGGGTAAAATATGGGTTGATTATTCTAACACCCCCCATTAAGCCTAAATTATTAGTAATATATCAGAAAATTATAAGGCCTAGCAACAAGTCTTAGTCACCCTTTACATACTGCATGTCCATTTAAACAAGGAAAGAGGCAAAACCAACTTGGGAAAATCCTCCCTTAAGCATGGACTGTAAAACAAAATTTGGAATCTTGTCTTCACTCATGATTTCATAGCATGATCAGCAATCCCCAGCAGTGATTTGAGATTGCTGAAGGTCTTCTCACAAAATGCTTTGGTGAAGATATCAACTACTTGTTCTGAAGATGAACAGAAGAGTAGGTGAATGGTGCCATCATGCACAAGTTCTCTGATGTAGTGCATATGGATCTCATTGTGTCTGGTTCTCTGCTTCTGAACTGGATCTTTGCAGATTCGAATGGTACTCTGGTTATCATAGTATATGGTATTTGAGTACTCTGGTTCGAAGCCACACTCTCCAAGTAAACCCTGCAACCATAAACATTGAGTTGTTGCATTAACAACTCCTATGTACTCTGCTTCTATAGATGAGAGTGCAATGGCACTCTGTTTCTTGCTTGACCAGCTGATTGGCCCTTCTGCAAGCATGAACACATATCCTGATGTGGACTTTCTGTCTGTGCTATCACCTGCCCAATCACTGTCAGTAAATCCAATCAAATCAAGATCAGATTTTGCTTTATAGAAGATCCCATGTGTCCTTGTTCCCTGAACAAAGTTAAGGATCCTTTTGGCTGCTTTCCAATGGATCTCATGAGGCTGATCCATGTATCTAGAAGCCACACTTACTGCATAACAAAGATCAGGTCTAGTATGTGTCAAATACAACAAACATCCAATCAATTGCCTATACAGTGTATTGTTTACCATGGGTGAAGAATCAGCTTCTTCCAGCTTCACTCTTGAAAGGAAAGGAGTTTTGCTTGCTTTGCAATCCTTCATTCTGAATTTGTTCAAAAAGTCCAAGGCATATTTGTACTGGTGCACCTTGATTCCAGCTTTGGTTTGAGCAATCTCAAGCCCCAAAAATTGGCTTAAGAGCCCCAAATCTGTCATGGAGAAGGCTTGGTTCATAGCTCCTTTTAAGGAAGCAATATCAGCTTTTGAGCTTCTTGTAATGAGGAGGTCATCAACATATAACACAATGATCATTAATGAACCATTAACTAACTTCAAATAGACATTTGGATCTGATTTGCACCGAAAAAAATTCAGTGATAGCAAGAAGCTATCAATCTTGGCATACCAAGCCCTAGGGGCTTGCTTTAGCCCATACAATGACTTTCTCAACCTGCACACAAGAGAAGGGTTAGTAGCAAAACCTTGAGGCTGCTGCATATATATCTCTTCAGTGAGATCTCCATTCAGGAAGGCACATTTTACATCCATGTGACGTACCTCCCATTGCCTTGAGGTTGCAATGGCTAAGGCTAGCATGATGGAATCCATCTTTGCCATTGGGGCAAAAGTCTCATTGTAATATATGCCATGAACCTGTGAGTAGCCCTTGGCTACCAATTTGGCCTTGTACTTCAGTGGTGAACCATCAACAGCAAATTTGGTCTTATAGACCCACTTACACTGGACTAACTTTCTTCCTGGAGGAAGATCCACTAGCTCCCATGTGTTGCTCTTCTGGAGTGAGCTGAACTCCTCCTTCATGGTTGTTTGCCATCTTGGATATCATGTTGCTTCTTCATATGTTTGAGTATCAGACTCCACCATTAAATAGCATTTTTCAGCAAACATAGGATCCTTCATGCACAGACCACTCTCAAATTGAGATCTAGTCCTCCTTGGGTCATTGGGATCCCCAGCTAGCTCTCCTGCTGCATGTAGTGTCTTGGCTGCCCATTTTGGCCTTGTAGGGATGTTAGGGTCTGCAATAAACTCATCTCCATTAGACAAATCAGAATCAGCATGTTCAACAAACTCTTTACTTATTTTTTGAGGTTCAGGTGGAGAAGAGGCTTCTCCAACTTCCACTGCTGCAAGGGGTTCTTCTTCAAACTGAACACACCTTTCAATGAAGGATTTGTTTGTGCTCAAATCTATCAACTTGTACCCTTTTGAATCTTCAGAGTATCCAACAAAAAGACACTCTTGGCTTTGGGGCTGCAAAGCCTTCCTCTTCTCTGTTGGGATTCTAGCCCAAGCCTTTGAGCCAAAAATCCTGAAATGGGTCACATCTGGCTTGTGCCCACTCCATGCTCGAAGGGAGTCATACCATCAAGCTATTTGTGAGGCACCCTATTCTGAATATAGCCTGCACAGTTGATAGCTTCGGCCCAGTACTTTGGTGGCAATGTTTTGGCCTCCATCATGCATGTTGCCATCTCCTTCAGTGATTTGTTCTTCCTCTCAGCAACACCATTTTGCTGTGGTGTGTAAGGGATAGAATGCTGCATCTGAATACCTGCATCTGCACAATAATTAATAAACTCAGACTTGACATACTCACCACCATTGTCAGATCTTAGGGCCTTGAGTTTCCTTCCAGACCGGTTTTCAACCAAAGCCTTAAAGACTTTGAATAGGCCAAAAACTTCAGACTTGTGTTTCAGGAAGTGAACCCGGCAATACCTGGAAAAGTCATCAATGAAAGTCAATGCATATTTGGCCTGACTCATGGACATATGAGGGAATGGGCCAGCAACATCACTGTGGATCAGCTCGAGGGGTGCAGAGGTTCTCTCATGACTAGCTCTCTCAAATTTGTGCTCTAGGTGTTTTCCTAGGATACAACCTTGGTAGACTCCTTTGGAAATTTTTATCTTGGGCAACCCTATGACCATCTCTTTTTTACTAATATCATAAAGATATTTGTAGTTTAGGTGGCCAAATTTTTCATGCCAAAGCTTGCTTGCTTCATTAGCATGAATCAAAAGAGCAGAGGGGTTTGAGTAGGGTAGGAAGTGTGAGAACATGTATACCTTTTGAGCATGATTTGCAACTCCTTTTGCAATGACTCTACCAGTTGAGATTTCTGTGATCTCAACTTCATCGGGGGAGAATATGGCCTTCTTAGGAGACCCAGTGTGGGTCATCTGGTACACTGATAGGAGGTTGGAGGCAAGACCAGGCAAATACAACACATTGCTGAACTGACCATGTTCAAGATCTATCCTTCCTTTGCCTAAACTTTCAGTGAGAGAGTCATCTCCCAGTACTATAGATGGTCCTTTCGACTTGTCCAGTGAGGAGAAGGCCTCCTTAGTCAAAACCATGTGTCTTGAAGCTCCAAAATCAATGATAAAACTGGGTGAGCTTGATGTGCCAGCAACTAGAGCACGAACTCTCTCTCTCTGTCATCTGAACTTGATCCTCCTTCTCTCTTCTTTGAGCTTTCTGGAAGGGAGATGCCATTCTTCTCTAGGAGTTGGGTCGGCATGTCTATCTGCTTTTTCATACAAGAGCTTTCAGAGTGATTGCCCTTATTGCAGTATGCGCACTTGTTCATTTCACCTTTGTTTTTCTTCTTCTGGTAGTTCTTCTTGGGACCTTATGGATCCTCCGGAGACTGTTTCTTATCTCTCTTTTGCTTAGGTGGCTTTTTAGCTTTCTTTTTGCTTTTTGAATCCACCTTCGAATCTCCAGCAATCAAAGCTTGATCTTTGGATGGTTTGATGGTGCCCATCATCACCAGCTTGTTCTGTTCTTGTGTGAGAGATTCCATGAAATCTGCAAGGCTAGGCACCTTCCAGGTTCGAGCTGTCAGTTTTGTGGCATAAAAGGTCGAAACAAACACTGAATAGTTAGGGCCTAGCTTTGAGAGGATGGCCAGTACGAGCTGATCATCTTTCTTTTCGATCCCACACTATTTCAGCTGCAAAACTAGTGCTTTGAACTTGGAGAAATATAGCTGCAGGGATTCAAAGCTTGTTGGACTCAGGGAAATCAGCTCATTTTCGATTTGATGTCCCCTCATCTCATCTGTCTTTCCAAAAAGATCAGCGAGCTTCTCCCATACTTCATTCAGTGATGTCAATCCATCAAGATGGAAAAGGAGGTCTCTGGAAATACTCAGACACAGGAGGCCATAAGCCTCATCCCTCCTGTTGTGCCATTTTATCTTCTCTGCAGCTGCATTGGGCTCTGCTTCTGTTGCCATAGTCACCCTATAGAGGCCTTTCGCTCTCAACAGTATCTCCATCTCTGCTTTCCATTCAAAGAAATTGAAGGGAGTCAAGATAGTTTTCTGTGATTGATCCATAGCTTAGAAAATCTGTCCCGACTGTTAGTAGAAGGCTCCCAGTCACTGATGTCGAACCTGCAAAACAATTTTGAAGGAGAGATAACAATCTACAATGGCTCTGATACCATGTGGAAATTGAACCAGGTGATAGATTAATTTTACTCACAACAATTAAGAATTGATCATGCAAAATCACTCACAAAAGAGACTAAAATTGGAGCTGAACACTAAACTGTATTAACCTAGTGTACAATAGCCAACCCTGTATAATAATAGGTTGTTGTATAAATAAAATACATTAGGGATTCGAATGCATGAGCAGCAATTCGAATCTAGCATAAAGCAGGCTTACTAAAAATAATCAAATCCCCCATAGGTGTAAAAAACTGATCCCAAATCTGTCATGGAGCTCACGAATTAGCAAAATGGCTTAGGCAAGCTAAAGAGTGGTGGAATGGCAGCTCATACATGCTTTTGCATGGATAAAAGAGTGGAGGATGAAGAGGACAAAAAACTACTTCACCTCACCTAGTCTAGCTTTTCTATTTGCCTTAAAACACTGAAAAAGCAGGGAGTAAAGCAGAAAAAGCAGAAGGGCACCTAGGAGGCCAGGAATAAAGCATATTTGATTCCTTGGACTTTCCCATGTGCTACATGAGTCAAATAAGGCAAGTTTGACCATTATGGATAGGTAATAGACAACTTGCACAAGGTGGGACACATGAACTAGGCTAATAAGACATAAATAATTAAATTAATGTCTAAGTGGGTAAACTATGGGTTGATTATTCTAACAGATAGCTTAGTTAGTTAGTTAGTTTTATTTCTAGCTATGTGTGATTTAGATGCGAGAGAGCTTAAGACGAGAGGTAAGAACCTGCGTATCACATTGTGACTACTCCTCGTACTCTTGATCAATCTGCATTTTTAGATAGGCACTTGCATATCACACTTAAAGCTAAAAAATAAAAAAATATACACGGTGGACCAAGCCGCAACCGGTAAAACCTTTTATTTTTGTTACCTGACCTACGGTAGCCGGACCGTAAACCGGACGGATTCCCCTTACCAAATAGTCATGGGCTAGTTGGGAACATTGACTGGGGAGAATCCCTTGCTGTTGTTGCGTACGATTTTCTAGGCCTCAATAGTTTTTGGAGCTAGAAGGAGGGCCACCAGTGCATGGCTGGCTGAGGAAACCCATTTCCTCGAAATTACTCCACTAGTGATAGTTTTGAAAGCAGTTTATTTCCTAATCCGATTCCTGAAGAGAATAGAGAACATTTGTACTCTATGGACAACGAAGTTGTTAATGATCTGAGGAGAAACACTAGGGCTTATGTGAAGAATATTAGAGGACTATCGATTATCCCTGACTTACCTAGAAGATAATACAAGAAGAAAGACCGTCCTGTATTGGAAGACTCTATGTTGGTTGGAGATTGGGAAGAACTTGTAGAAACAACTTTACAGGAAGTTGTTAAGCCTTTGTATCAAGTAGTTTCACCTGTACATACTCCTGTCCCTTCACCACCTCACTCTCCACCCAGACTCATGGCAGGTGTAAATGCAAATCAAAGACCTAACCCACCAAATCCACCACCTGCTTGGAAATCCAAATCGCCCTTAAACCTAACACCTCCTTTGCATGACTTACCTCAGGCTTTTGAGAAGATGCTCCCCAAGTTTGACCCAAGTGAGAGGATCTTAGTAGATGATCATTTGCAAAGTTTCTACTTGGCCATAGAAGGGCTAAAGGTGGGAGAACACAAAGACGTAGTCTGCAGACCTTTCCCACATACCCTTAAAGGAGCAGCCGCCTCATGGTATTTGGGATGCCTGCAAATTCAATCCCAGACTGGGATACTTTTGAAAGGATATTCAGAAGCAAATATGCATCCCAGAAAACTCATGCAGCTCTCATGAAAGGGCTGTGCGCTTTAAAGAAAGAAAGAAAAGAGAAGGTGCATAGTTTTACTCAAAGGTTTGCAGCCTATCTTAAAAACTTTTCTGAAACTGACAAACCCTCAAATAAAGTTCTGATTGAATATTATACTTCAGCTCTGGGACTTGATTTGGCCATGTTTACCAAAATGAAAGCCAAACCTACGCTAACAGAGACTTACGAGGAAGCGGAGAGAGTAGAAGCTGAAAAGGAAAGCATAGAAGATTATCCGGAGTAGTTAGGATAAAAAAAAATTGGGAAGAAAGCTTTGTTGTTTGCTAAGCCTAAAGACGAACAGTCACAAGACTTCGAAGGAATGGTGAAGATGATGCAGAAGCTTTCCAACATAATAATAGATTTGGAAAAGGAGAAGGAGGCCCAGAAGTCTTACAAACCTTACTACAAGAAAATAGAGGATAACAATCAATCCAAACCGCCTCCACACAGTCCTGCATCAATGAACTTAACGGAAGTAGGTATGGATAACTTTTGCACTTTTCACCACAGCCCCATTCTAAAAAAAATTGTCCATAATGGATAAATTCAATGACATTAGTGATGAATCAGCTGCTGGACTCAAAACTAACAGAAGCTAATGATGAGGAAGAAAATGATAACAAATCAACATAAAAGCAAGAGGATGATGCCATGGTTTTATGGGATTGTGTCTCGATGTTTGATACTGAAAAGGAAATTGATTTAAGACATGAGGACGTATTAGAAGCAAATGTGACAACGAGAAGCCAAGGTCTAATAAAAGAAGGCAGGTTAATAATCCCGAAAATTAAGAGACTTCAGAAGAATATAAAGAAATTTCAGAAAAGCACCACGGCTAATAAAATTCTTGAGTTTACTATTACCAGTCAAAATCCAAAGCAGACCAACATGCCTACTAAGCCCATTGAAAAGAAAATTGATAATATAAAAAACGAATCTCACAGAACTTAAAATGGAGTATGACATTGTGGAGGATATCAAGAAGGCAAAGGAAAATATTTCACTATTTGAGATGTGTAATGTCCCACAGCAGAAAGAGAAATTATTGAAAGCACTTGAAATTCTTGAGGAAAAGCTTCCCACCGACAATCAACCCCAAGAAGAAGAAATCGGTGAAGCAAGTGTGGGAGGTAAGCCTAAATGCAAAACTCCACCTTTTCTCCTTACTTTCGAAATTTTCAACCATAACGTGCACAACTGTCTAGTAGACTCAGGGGCATCAGTAAATGTTATGCCACTGTCAGTCTGCAAGAAGATAAATGGACAGCCCAAACCATCTACCTAGCAGTTCATTCAGTTAGACAAAACAAATGTGAAGGTAATTGGGGAGATGGAGGATGTTTTAATTCGATTATCTTCAAATGAAAAGGTATGTCAGTTCATTGATGTTGTAGTAGTAGACATACCTGAGGCGTATGGACTTGTTTTGAGTAGGGATTGGTCAGCAAAGTTGAATGGATATTTTGCATCAGGCTGGTCACATCTGTGGCTACCTTATAAAGGAACTCCAAATCAAATTAAAGTTATAAGAGAGCCCCACATGAAACACAATGTCACTCAGTTAGAAGGTAAGAATAAACCAGTGAATTCTGTTTTGGGGAACTACTTCGTTGAGCTAGAACCGGGAAATTACCAAGCGGAAGAAGCCAACAGCACATCAGACACCCAGCCTCATCTCCTTCGGTTTTCACAGGCTGATGAAATTGATTGTAAAATAGTAGATTTAGCTTTACATGTAGATGTTGATTCATGTACAATAGTAATAGATGATTTTTGGACACTCTTCTTTGATGGATCTAAAACTTTGGAAGGATCAGAAGCTGGTTGTGTCCTGATTGATCCTAAGAAAAATAAACATTTCCTTTCATGTAGGTTAGAGTTTGAATGTACCAATAACACAAGTGAATATGAAGCATTAGTTCAGGGACTAAGAAAAGCGATTGAATTAAAAGTAGAAAATCTGAAAGTGTATGGGGATTCTGAAATAATTGTAAAACAGATTCAAAATCAGATACATCGCATTTCCCCTCATTTAAAAGCTTATCAAAATGAAGTGTGGGATTTGCTTAAAGGTTTTTACGCATTTAATATTGTATCGATTCCTAGACTAAAGAATGCAACAGCTGACTTGTTAGCCACCTCAGCTGTGAGGCTTGTACCCTCTAATAACAGGTGTTCTATTGATTACTTTTCAGGCCTTCTGGTCTAGACATGATTACAAATTTACTATTTTTTGACAACAATCAACAGATTCTGGAATGTTTGACAAATGATGAAACCTTCAAAGGGGCAATCATTGATGATGAAGAACATCAAGCTGAGCTAAAATTCGACAATTTTATTCCTAAAGGAGTCAGGACTTTAGAGCAAATGTTTGATCTAAACTACAAATTTAGAAGGCCAGCAAATGTTAAGACTCATAGCTCGTCTTTACAATTCGAGCTGGTTAATTTAGGAACTGAAATTGAGCCTAAATATGTGAATTTGGGAAAGTGTTGCTCCCCAGGTGAAAGAAATAAGTTCATCCGTTTGTTCAAGCAATACAAAGATGTGTTTGCATGGGCATATGAAGATTTAAAAACATATGACACCAAGATTATTCAGCATGTCATCCCTATTAGGACTGGGGTCAAGCCTTATCAGCAGCCTTTGAGGAAAATGCATCCAAAACTGGAGCCTCTAATTCAGAATGAAGTAAATAAATTGTTGGATGCTAAAATTATTTTCAAAGTTAGACACTCAGAATTGGTTTCAAATCTGGTACCAGTAAGGAAGAAATTAGACTATATGTGGATTTCAGAAACTTAAATCGCGCTTTAGATAAAGACAATTATCCAGTCCCACCCATGGAACAGATATTGCAAATGGTTTCGGGTTCTGAGTTATTTTCTTTATTAGATGGATTCTCTGGTTACAATCAAGTGTTAGTAGCTGAAGAAGCCATACTCAAAACTACATTCAGAACAAGATGGGGGACTTTTCCTTACAGAAGGATGCCCTTTGGACTCATAAATGCTGGAGCTACTTTCCAGAGGGCTATGGATATAGCTTTTTCGCGGTTTGATTGGCTGTAGTGTTGTGGTATACCTCGATGACATCACAATATTTTCGAAGAAGAGAGAAGAACACACATTCCATCTAAAACAGATTTTCGAGCGTTGCCGAAAATATGGTATCTCGCTAAACCCTAAGAAGTGTGTGTTGGCTGTTACAGAAGGAAAGCTACTGGGTCACATGGTTTCTAAGACGGGGATCTCCATAGACCTAGAAAGGATCAAAGCTATCGAACGGATCCCCTTACCCCATAACAAAAAAGGCATGCAATCATTTATGGGGACAATAAATTTCGTGCGAAGGTTTGTGCCAGATTTTGCCCAAATTGTTAAGACTTTGTAGCAAATGGTGAAACAAAGTGTGCAATTCAAGTGGACTGATGTAGAGAAGAATGCATTCAGTAAAATAAAGACATATGTTGCTCATGCACCCTCTCTCAAAAGTCCAAATTATGAGAAGGATTTTATTTTGTACACTTTCGTATCTGACAATTCACTAGCAGCGGTGCTTACTCAGAAGGAAGATGGGGGAGATGAGTTCCCCATATCATTTATGAGCACTGGTCTGCAGGGGGGTGAATTAAATTACCCAGCTGTGGACAAACAAGCTTATGTAGTCTTCAAAGCGGTAAAACAATTCAGGCTGTACATACTTAAGAACCAGACAAAGGTAATAGTTCCACACCCAGCTGTAAGGTCTCTTTTCATGCAAAAAGAATTAGGAGAAAGAAGAGGCAATTGGGTAACAGCTTTACAAGAGTATGACCTCGAATTCAAGTCAGCCTCCATAGTTAGAGGGCAAGGACTATGCAAATTAATGGCCGAAGGTAATAGCAATGAAGAAAATAATTGGGAAAATGAAGCAGAGTTACATATGATGGATGTATGTCCTCTTTTCGCAACTCCATATTCCCGCCGTCGTTGTGAGTTTTTAACTTATTTCATAGGCGACATAAAGTTCTCTTTTTTTTATCAAGTTAAGGTTTTCACGTTGAAAACGCAGTACCATTTTTCACCTTTAACGCTTATTTTTTGGTAGTATGGTGTATGTTTATTTGGATAAATGATGAGTTTTTCATTTTAATTGCAAAAGAAACCTAGGAGATTTTTTAGATTCAGTTGATGATTACTGTTGCAAAGAGGACATAGCAGAAGGGAGTTGGTTGAAGAAAGGAGAAGCTAAAGCATAAAGAAGCAGAGATGTTGCTCAAGGAAAAGAGGAGAGCGAAAATCTGAGACCCAGAGGGTCTCAAAAGGAGCAACGGTTTACTAAGCATAATCATTAAGAGCAGTGTCTCAGGCTTGGGAAGCTCGTTAGTTACCAAGTCGGTCCCTTTTTACAAAGTGCTTGTAAATCTTAATCTTAATTTGAAATATAACGTTTGTATGAATCATGAGCACTCATAAAAGACAAAATTGTAAGACTAAAATGTTTGGGGCAGCCCAAAGGTCACGGGGTGGGGGCAACCCAAAGGTTTTGCTATTTTTGTATAAATATAGGAAAGTTCGAGAGAACTAGGACTTTTTCCCAGTTAGACTTGTGAGAATACATTGTAAGAGGAACTCTTTCGTTTTGCAATAGATAATTATAATTTTGCCTGTTGGAGAAAGCTTTGGTGGAATGTTCAAATGCTGTGCAATGGATGTTGTTGAAGGGGAACTATTTCGTTTTCAGCTTTTATTCATTAACTGTGAGATCGTTCTAACTTGTTGAACCTATGTTCTTGTATGAATGTTCTCTGGTTTATTTTATGATAATTTCCACTATGAGTAATGAATGTTTTCACAAATAATGAGCTATCTTGTTGTTCATCTATCTATTCATGTTTATGTGTTTTGAAATAAGAACAACTACCCGTGATTTCTCTTAATACATGAACAGTAATACATTACTCGTTAAATGATAATCTCGCTCCCTAGGGACAACTTAGTTAGTTAGTTAGTTTTATTTATGGCTGTGTGTGATTTAGATGCGAGAGAGCTTAAGACGAGAGGTAAGAACCTGCGCATCACATTGTGACTGCTCCTCGTACTCTTGATCAATCTGCATTTTTATATAGTCACTTGCATATGACACTTAAAGCTAAAAAATACAAAAACATACATAGTGGACCGGGCCGCAACCGGTAAAACCTTTTTTTTTGTTACCTGACCTACGGTAGTCGGACCGTAAACTGGATGGATTCCGGATTCCCCATACCAAACAGTCACGGGCTAGTTGGGAACGTTGACTGGGGAGAATCCCTTGCTGTTGTTGCCTGCGATTTTCCAGGCCTCAACAAATTCAAAGATCTACGTCCAAATCTCTTTGTAGAAACCGAAAAAGAACCAATTATGCGGACATAATTTTCGATTTAAACTAGGGTTGTTGATATAAATTTCTCATCGAGCAAATTAGACAATCGATTGAAAATCCGTTGATGTGACCCCGACTGTTCGATGCTAACCTTCTTACTATTATGATTTTGACGTCAGAAGTCGGAATTGGCAATGCAACTTCCCCAGCTATTCTCCCAACTCCCAACTACCGACCTTTCGATGTCGTAAGTAAAAAATTGGTAGTCGGCATGGGCTTAGCACAATTGTCATTTCTTTTCTCAACTTCCCATCGCGACCTAATTTGATCCAGAAATCGGTGATAGACCCTGATTCCGCATGCCACATGTTGAAAGATAATTGGTCTAAGTGTCACAAGTTCAAAATGTGATAACTTCCACATCCGAAGTCCAAATTTGACAAAATGGGTATCCTGAGGAAGCTCTCAGTGATATTTATACAATTGTACCTTTCCTTAAGGATTTGAAGAGTTTGAAATTTTAGTCATTCAGGATATCCTCTTGGATTAATTATATAAGTTAGGACCATGTGAGATATCAAGGCAATTTGTCTTGGAACATGAGCGTCCTATGATTTTGGCCGAAGCGCATGATGGTGTTTCCGGAGGCCACTATGCAAGAAAATATGCAACACATAAATGTCGTTCCGAGGTTTCGATGCTCTCGAGTTTTATTGAGCGACCGGGGGACTCAGTTTGTAAATAGGACAATTGAAGCAATTACACAGGAATTCCAAATATATCATTGGAAGAATACCCCATATCATCCCCATGATATTGGAACTGTCAAAGGTTTTAATAAGATTTTGGAACATGCTTTAACTAAAATTTGTAATGTGAATCGTGAAAATTGGGATTTGAAGGTCCTTGCAATTTTATGGGGTTATAGAACAACTTGTAAGAATTTGATAGGTGATTCTATTTTCTCATGATAATCAGATCGTGAGCTGGGCGATCTCATCGAGGGGCTGCGTGCTCTGAAGGGTGTGGAGGTGATTGTTTGGGGAACAGGTTGAAGCAGTCTGAAGGCCGAGGGCAATTGGCCAGCGTTGAGGGAGATCCAAAGCGTGTTTGGATGGGCCCGAGGCTGCATGCATGCTCTTCCTGTAGATCCTCTTCTCGTTCAGCTGCGCTGGACTGGCTGGGCATAGGAGGCCTCCATGCTCTGAAGGGTGGAGCAACAAGATGGTCGAGGAGACAGGCGGTGACCCACCGCCTAACAGATCAGAAGCCTTCGAAAGGCTAATCTCTAATCCTGTCAACAGATCTAATAAAAGAGAACTTTCGAAATTCATCAAGAGAATAGAAGATGTGCCGGTGGTAGCTCTCCCACCGGAGGAAACAATTCGGGTTGCGTTGTCATTGGCAGACCGAGCTTTGATCGGGAAGTTCACAGGGCTATGGCCCTCCCCTAAAACCACTGATAGCTGGGTTCAACGGAACTGGCGACCGTTAATAACTAAAAATGTTGCATCCTACTCTGTCGGCAGGGGATACTTCCTCTTTGATTTCGAATCTAAAGATGACAAAGACCTAATCTTCAGAAATGGGCCCTACTTCATGGGGCCGCAAGGCCTGTACCTCAATGGCTGGACACCGGACTTCGACCCTGAAGTTGACATCCCTAAAGCTGTCCCAGTTTGGGTCAGACTGCCCAATCTTCCTATGCACTGCTGGAACCCTAAATCTCTACAGGCTATCGGGAACGCCCTGGGGAAATATATTGATATGGCCAGTCCAAAGGATCAATATGCATGCGCCCGCCTCTGCGTGGAGGTTGACCTTGAAGCTGGGCTGCCAGAAGCAATAAATCTCACGGTGGGGAACTGGTCTCATATTCAAAAATTGGACTATGAGCAACTCCCCTTCAAATGCAGAGGATGCCACGAGTACGGGCACTTCCTCCGAAATTGCCCCAAAACTACGGAAAACCAGCAAGAGAAGGGGGAAGGCTGGCACAGGGTGAATAGATCCAAATCCAGAACACAAGCAGGAGGAGGCACCAAGAAAGGTGAGGGAAGTGGAGCTAATCCACCTCAAAAATCACAAGAGCCCTCAAGGTCTATAGAATTAGTGGAAGCAAGGGATGAAACTGCTGAAACAGAAGATAGAGCTAGCCATGAAAAAATCAAAGAACCGGAAATAGTCATCTCGGATCAAGGGAGAGATATTGAGGAAGATACAACATAAACTAAAGAAGGTGAAAGTCATGGGAAATCGGATGAAGATCCAGATTCGAAAGAGGAAGAGGAGGAAGAAGGGGAAATTGAATTAATAACCCCAAGAATGAATAAAACAAAAGGGAGGAAGTCTAGAAAAGAAGAAAGGGAGCGAGCAAGCTACAAGGACAAGCTGGAAGGGTCCCAGCTAACCTTGGAAAAACTGTTGAGAAACTCTAGAAACACCTGCCAACATGGGCATGCCTCGAAAGGGACGCCCGCGACCACCAAAAGTAAGTAATGAAGGTAATTTCCTGGAATTGCAGAGGGCTCGGTAGCAAAGGTAAGGAAGAAGCTATGCTAGATCTAATATCCCTACATCAACCCGACATCTTGCTGATCCAGGAAACAAAGCTGGAGGAGACTGTATTCCTCCAAATTAGTAAAAAGTTTTGGAAAAAAAATGGAACTGCTGCTTTAAGCTCTAGGGGAGCATCCGGGGGTATAGGAACCCTCTGGGATGATAGAAAATATGAAGTTATGGACATCAAAATCAGCACCCACTGGATCCTCACCGTGCTGAGACAAAAAGACACCAACTCCTTGGTAAGTATTTTTAACATCTACGCACCTAACTCTTATGGCGAAAAAATAAACTGTTGGAATCTTCTCCGTGAAGAACGCTCTAATCTGCAGGGTAATGTTATTTTGGCCGGGGACCTGAATATCACCCTCAGCCCGAATGAAAAGATAGGAGGCTCTAGATCTAGAGACCTTATCACTGACATGGTGGAAGATATCATTATGACCTGGAATCTCATCGACATCAAGCCAGCTACAGGGAAATATACCTGGACTAATAGGAGGTTCGGCCCCGGGCACATTGCGGCCAGACTCGACCGGTTCCTGATTCAGGACAATTTCCTCCTGCTAGGCCTGATTATCTCTTCTAAAATCCTTCCCTTTGGCGGCTCTGACCATAAGCCCATCCTTCTGGAAATGGAGCAAGAAAAAAACTTGGGCCCAATCCCATTCATATTCAACTCCATGTGGGCCAAGCATGAGGATTTCTTAAAAATAGTAGCAGGATCATGGATCTACCCGGTCACCGGCTCCCCCTTCTTTGTCTGGGAGGAGAAGTTGAGGAGACTTAAAAAAAATCTGAAGATCTAGGCCAAAATGCTTCCAAAGCCAAATGACTGCAAACTCCATGCTGTCCAAGCACTGGGGGCGCACCAGGCTGAAATGGAAGATAAATTGGTGACTGTCACTGATATCCAAAAGGAGACAAATCTACACTTAACCCTCCACGCGGCCTGCAGGAAAGAGGCGGACTGGTGGCGCCTTAAATCAAGAATTAAATGGTTGAAAGAAGGCGACACAAACTCCAGCTTCTTCCATAAGCTGACAGAGGCCAGGAAAAGCACGAATAACGTCTCTGAAATTAAAGTTAACGATCAGGTTTTTAGCCAATTTGATGAAATCAAGGAAGAAGCATCTAAATTCTTCAGCGAGTTGTTCACTGACCAACCCACTGCTAGCGACGTCCATCTCCTTGATCTGGTCCCCAGCGCAGTCACAAGTAATGACAATGACCTTCTAAATAGAATCATTATGATGGATGAGCTCAGAGAAGCCATCGCTGTCATGGAGGAGGACCGAGCTCCCGGTCCTGACGGGTTCAATGTGAATTTCATCTCAATTTGCTGCAACATTGTTAAAATAGATCTGTTAAAAATGGTCAGAAAGTCCCAGAATTGCACCAAGATCGGAGGAAGTATGAATTCAGCCTTCTTGGCCCTCATCCCTAAGGAGAAAGACGCCAAGACCTTTGACAGGTTCCGACCAATATCTCTGTGTAATATTGGCTATAAAATCATCACTAAGATCATGGCCACCAGACTAAAGCTTATTCTGCCAGGCATTATCCCGGAGAACCAAGGGGGGTTCATCAAAGGAAGGAAGATTTGGGATAATATTATCCTAGTACAGGAAGCCATACACTCTAGCCAGAAGAACGGAAATAAAGGAATGGCGGTGAAACTTGATATGGCCGATGCGTTTGATAGAGTTAGCCACCCATTCCTCCTCCAAGTGATGCTGAGATTTGGTTTTGCCCCCAAATTCGTCTCCTAGGTCCAGGCCTGCATCAGCAAGCCCTGGATAGCCCCCCTCATCAATGGTAGAGCTGCCCCATTCTTTCAAGCTTCGAGAGGTCTGAGGCAAGGATGCCTGCTCTCGCCTCTCCTTTACGCCATTCAGGCTTCGGTTCTCAGTTTGCAACTGGAACACGCCAGACTAGAGCAAGAGCTTCCCGGCATAAGGCCAGCGAGAGGAACCAAAGACATTAACCACTCACAGTTTGCAGATGATACCATCTTAATGGGAGGGGCCAGTTAGATTATTGCTCACCGGTTCAAGAAGGAACTGAATCGTTACTGCCAGGCCTCCGGAAGTAAAATTAATTTCAGGAAGAGCCAGATCTTCAGTTGGAATATTAATCCGAGGGAAATGTTAGTTATAACCCGAATCTTAAATATGAGTGGAGCTGCAAATTGGGACTCCTTCAAATACCTACGGGTGCCTATTGTTAAAACTAATTCCAAGTCCTTACATTGGATTCCCATAGTGGAAAAGATTAAAAAGAAAATAACAGACTGGGGGACTGTTTGGTTGAATCTGGCGGGGAAGGTTGTTTTAGTTAAAGCTGCCCTGAACAGCTACTTACTCTATCAATGCTCCCTGCTCCTAGCTCCTGCCAAAATCATAAGCCAAATTGAAGGATTACTGAAAGCCTTCCTATGGAATGGAGGGAATAAAGGAGAAGGTAAAAAATATGCTCTGATCAACTAGAATACTATTAAACTTCCAAGGAATGAGGGAGGCCTCCATATTAGGGATCTCAAAGTTCAGAATTTGGCCATTGGGGCCAAACTACTCTGGAATATTCTCGAATTAAAGCCAACCTGGTGTAGTAGAGTCCTAAAAAACAAATACTTCCCAGGAAATAGACTCAGATGCTTAGAAGGAGATCACGTGAGCAAAAAGGGATCCTCCATCTTCAAGCTTGGCAAAAAATCACTGCCTCACTTCATTGAAAGGTTACATTGGATACCAGGTAACGGCAAAGCCATAAACCTCTGGCAGGATATGGTCCTTGGGAAATTTCCCCCACATCTGCCGCGTCTGCAATCATGGATGGAGGAGAGAGGGATGATCACGTTATGGAGCATCTCCAAATGGGAAACGAATTACCCTTATCACTGGACAGAGTGGGTGCTGCTGGATTGCCCTCCTGCGCTGGAGAATGAGGAAAAATTGTTGAGTCATCATCTGGCCGGGATAGCTCCAATTTCCATCAATTTGAAAGACAGACGTGGCTGGGGCAACAGGTCAGGCTCCTACATGACTGCTGAAGGGTACAGCGAGTATGCTGCTTTATTCAACGTGCCAGTGAACCTTGCGATTTGGAACCATAATTGGAACAATAAAACTTTGCCAAAAATAGATGTGTTTATCTGGATTTTAATCCATCAGCGTTTGCTAACAGGAGAGAATCTGGAGAGAAGGGGGCACGCAGGCCCATTTCGATGCCCACTCTGCGTTGCAAACTCAGAAACTATTTCTCATTTATTTTTTAATTGCCCATACACCATATCAATCTAGAATGAAATAGTGCAGAATGAAGATGCCGAATTTCATTGGAATGGAAGTAACCAGGATTTTTTCATTCATTGGGAAAAAATGTATAAAGGCGAGTTGACTAAGAAGAATGGTGTGAGAGATTGCTGGCTGAAACTAGCCAAAATTGTTTGCTGGTGTGTCTAGAAAGAAAGAAATTAGAGAATTTTCCAGAATCGGCACCAACCAGCATGGAAGCTAATTGCAATAATCACTGCTCTTCTTGGTGAGGTGGTAAGTAGATCCACGATCCCGACTAATAAAGCTGAGCTGACAAATAGAGAAAAAAAGTGGATGCAAAGTCTCAAAATTCAGGAAATTAATAGCATAGTTGTCAATAAAATGGAGGAATGGGAAATCCAAATGGATAATTCTCAGTTCGAGAATTGGTTAAAGGAAAGGAAGATTTTCAAATTATTTTTTGATGGAGCCTCAAAAGGGAACCCAGGAAGAGCGGGAGGGGGCGGAGTAATTATAAATCCAAGAGGGAAAGCTGAATTAGAATATTCTTGGAGCATCGGACACGAGTCTAATAATATGGCAGAAGCTTATGGGCTTTGGCAAGGCCTCAAGCAGGTTCAGAAAGTAGGAGCAGATGAAATCGTGGTCACTGGTGATTCACGGCTAATTATTCAAGCATTGAGTAGGGGAAGAAGAGGGAAAAATGAGAGGATGGAAATATTGTTAAAAAGAATCAGATATATGGCTAAAAGCTTTAGGAAGATTGAATTCTTTCACGTTCTTAGGGAACTTAATATGAGGGCGGATGAAGCAGCTAACAAATTCATAGATATAGGGTGCTATGAACTCATGGTAAACTCGATGATAAGTCTGGAAATCCCTCCATAAATGACCATCAATCTTAAGATGGAGTCTATTAGTGGTTCTTTGTATTCTTGATCAGCGGTCTTTAGCTGAATCTTTCATAATAATATAACCGTTTTTGTTTAAAAAAAAAGAATTTGATAGGTCAGGCACATTTCAGGATGGTGTATGGAGAAGAGGATGTAATTCCAATGGAGTATATTGTGCCAAGTTTGAGAATTGTTGTGTTCACACGTACGTTAGATACCGGTACAGTTGATGAAATGTTATCGCAGTTGCTGAACTTAGAAGAAGACATATTTATCACGGGATTTCAACAACAAGTTTAAAAGGAAACGGATAAGGCATGGAATGATCGACACATTACCAAGAAGTAGTTCCAGCAAGGGTATTTAGTATCTCTACGACAATAAGTTCTTCAAACATCCAAGTAAACTAAGAATGCACTGGCTATGACCTTATGTAATTAATTATGTTGCAGAGGGAGGTGTTGTACAATTGCAGAAAATAAATGGGGAGCCTCTAAAGGGGTTAGTTAATGGAAGTTAGTTGAAACCCTACAAGGATAGTCGTGTGTTCCCTCACTGAGTATGTATGATTGTAAAACAAAATATCCAAAAACATTTATGTTGTGTCAAAGTATTGTTTAGTTTGTAATGACAGGCATCTGAGAAGCAACCTTGAAGTGGCTTGAGATGAGTCATGAGTCACATGTGAGTGTTGGGGGCATGTTGGCCCTAGAAAGTTTCAATATATTTTTTAGATTTTTTGTGCGAATAAGGACAAGATGAACTGGTCTGAGGAAGAGGGACCAACCCCGACGTTGCGACCAAGAAATAAGGAAATGGGACATTTTGACAATGTCATCAATGAAGTCAATGGAAACATTTACAATTTTTGTTCAATTGTAATCATGAGTCTAGGTAGTGGGAGCCGGAGGGATGTGATTAAGTCCTATAAATATGTAATGGGTCAGGAAGTTTTGGGTTAGTTAATTTGGAAGATATTACTTAGTTTTTAGGTTTTGAGTACTGAAAAAGGCCCCCTTTTGGATATACGACTATGAAGTTATTGTAGGAGTGAGTCGCAAGGAGTTGTAATGATCTATAGGATTAGTGCACATATCTGTTGTAAAGAGAAGAAGAGAGAAATTTTGTAGGCTATGTGTGTAGACATGAAGTGCTTATTTATTGTGACTAATGAATAAGAAAAGTGCTTCTCATGGTTTTCTCATGTTTTGGGTTTCCATGTAAAATCATGGTGTTCAATATGTGTGATTGATGATTGTGTGTGTTCTAATATCTTGTTTTATTATGCAATGTCAATCTAATGCTATCTCTTGGGAATTAATACGAATGGTTGTGAAGGACATGTAGTTCATGGATGTATGTCGTAGATCATTTCTTTACTTTATGAGGAATATAAATGTCAAGCTGGAGTTCTGTTATGTTGAATGATACAATCTTAGAATACTCCCCCTTCACTACTCCATAAATATGGTTCCTATAGTTCCCATAGGTACCTTGGTTGAGACTTCACTTTCTTCGCAGGTGATGCCGAAAGGGTCGATATATTGGGGTTTGTTGGTGAATGACTTAGTGAACCTGGGTCGAACTAGATTTGAGCCAATAAACAATATAAATTTTTAATTATAGTTGCATTATGTGCAATCAAATAGGGCCACACATAAAATTTGATGTTTGCCAATGTGTGAACATAATATGAGCTTTCCAAACCACATTTTGAACATGATTACTATGATGTTCAATATGATTATTATTGGATGTTATTATGTGGTAAGAACATGGCCACGGGAAGTAAAGGGATAACCAACCATGAAAGGGAAAAGAAAGGTGGCTTTTAATGCTACTTGTTGTATGAATGCATGGCATTATGTCAACCTCATGAGTTTGAACATTCCCATTGGCCACTTCTTAACAAAGGTAACATACCTTAGCTCCTTCCATGGAGTTGCAATGGGAAAAATCAAGGTTCTTTCTTTTAATGCTACATGATTATGGAGAAGTCTAAATATTCTATGTTTTCAATCTTTTCCAGATATATTTGTTGGTTTGTTTTGTTCCGACTCCAATTGGAAATCTTAAAAAAATATTAGAGTAATATATATTAGTTGTGGAAATTGCATAATCAAAGTGCCTTAGAGGTATTTGAGGGTGCTGGATCCATTTATGCATTCAAAACACAATTTAAATGCTTCCAAAATCGGATTTTACAAAAAATACCAAATTCTGACAAAAAACTAGTGGAAAGTAAAAAATGTAGAATAAATAGACCACTACCATAATTATTCTTACGGATCCTACACACCTTTCAATTGGGTCATATTATATTTCTTGTTTTTTTTCTCACAAAAACAATTAACAACTTTTATATTAAAACGATTGTGGGTTTCCACACATAGTGAGAGTATGGTGGTTTCACGAAGGCCAAATATTCCAAACTATTAAAGCCTGGCCTTTACTATCTTCCTACTGAGTTGTATATGAGAGCATTGCAAAATCTTTCTTCTCAATTGCAAAAACCAAAACCTTGACAAAGACTACAAACTTTTCAGACCTCGTCTGTCCTAGCTGATATCTCAAAAAATATACCCTTGACAAAGGATTTTACCAGACTTTCGACTTGCATAAAAACTCTACAGACCTTAACAAAATCTAAATGTTTCCAAACTTCTACAGGACCTAAATTCTTGATAATACTGAATAGAATCTATTGAACTTGGTTATCTTCTAGTTGACAAACCATAACTTATGGTTTAGGCTATGTGATTTCTAGAGGCACAAACCTGGAATTGGCTTCCCATAGAGGATTGGATTATAGAAAGACGATGGATTCAAGATTGGATACCATCTCTAAGTTCCTAAAATGATACTATATAAAAACCAGGAGGTCTTCTAGTGCATTAATTTTTACCTCCAATTGAGCGTTCTTGTCCTTCCCCTTGGCTAATTCTTGTTTCAACTTTGTCTCCTTTTGTAGTTCCTCCTCACTCTCATGTTCTCTAATATCTTCCTCTTGGTCCAAGTGCCTCTCTAAAATGTCCAGATCTCAACCGAATTCTCTAGAAAATCTTCTCAATGGCCGATTGGTTTCTCTATTTTCATATTCCATTCGTTGGAGGTGGTCGCAAATACAGGTCCCCTTGGGGAGTCTTTCCTCTTGTATTGGCATGATTCCTTGCTTTTCTTTATCTTTAGTCACATTTTTTTTAGTCTTGCACCAACATTCTGACTTCAAGGAGGAAGAACGAGAAATGTGGTGGGATCGGGATACATTCGATCGGATTTTTAGTCACAAAGCTCCATAAATTTTCATGATTTTTTGTGGTGCAAAAGTATACTTTTGATTGTCGACTGTGCAAACATTCTAATGGGTAGTGTGAATGAACCAAATTCTTCCATGCAATAGTTATTGACCATTAATTCCCCATCCATTTGCATGATACCTTCCTTCCACAATATGGCATTTGTACCCATTTTGCATGCAGTGATAAGATAATCCAGACTCTCATGTCCCTTCTTCTAGCTATCTTATTTGATGGGATCAGGTACCACTCGAATTCCCTCATGTTTAGTCTTAATAGTTGCTTCGTTAGCCCAACTTCTGAGTTGGCTTCCTAGTCGACGACTCCATTCAATTCCTGAATGATGTGCCACCAAAGTGTTGGATCTATTGCCTAATTCAAACTATTTGCCTTTGAAGACTTATAAATTTGTACTATGATTTAAAAATGAAGAGCTTGAATATCAAAGAGGAGTCCCCAAGGATTATTAGCGAAGATATTATAGGTCTCTGGGCTAGTTGACGTCCTTGCAACAGTGCATAGGCTTCATCTTGGTTGTTTGTTTTTCTCCCAAATCCCCAAGCAAAATTTAAAACATTTTGTCCCTCGGGCTCATAGATAACCCCACCCTTCCCTGCTTCCCCTGATCATATAATATTTCTAGTCCAAGGAAAGTGGGTGATTTTGATACGTGTGAAGTGTATGTCTCAAGATTTGTTGGAACATCTAATATCTCACCATGTGGTGCCATAAGGAATTACTACACCAACCCTGGATGCCATTAATGACAATAGGGAGCAATGTTGGGCAATATGACCTTGTCAAGTGTGCATGAGCCATCAATACATGCACAAGGCTCTAAGAATGCCACATCACATTGACACACTAGGTACTTGAATGTTTTTTTTTAAAACCAATCAAGTACTATACATTGATCTTAAAATTCTATTAAATTTATAAGACTTTTGGAACCATAATCTCAAACGAATAAATTTAACTTGTGAACATTATAGATTTAAGCACATATTCGACTTTTGAATTAATACTATTATGTAACCCTTTAATGTTTGCTACTACTGTAAAAAAATTCAACACCTTGTAGACCCAAAAAATTATGCAACATATTGCAATCAAACATTTGGTTCATGAAATGCTTCATACAATCATAAAATTACAAGGGGCAACATCCATCAAAATTTTCTATACCCAAAAATTAATATAGTACACTTAAATTCTTGCTCCAAATCCATACTCAACGCTCAACAAATTTTAAAGGAATATTTCCCTTATCGTTATATTGTCTAGTGAAATGCTACAATAAAAGCAACCTCTTTCTATCCATGTTGAACCTATCCATTTCAAACAAATTGCAAGCCTTGGGATCTAAATTCATCGATATTCATTGAAAACGAGTATGTGAATTGTGAAATAATCTTACATCAATGGACATTTACTCCAAGAAATGCTCTTACGCCAACAAACATTTACTTCAAGAGATGCTCTTCAATCACCCATCCCAAGACTCCTTTGGCTCAAGCATGCTTAACTATGGATTTTTCCCACAACCAAACCCACTTAACTTGTTACCCCATTTACAAAACCTTAGCAAGTATTGTGCCTGATGAACTATTCATTTAGAGTTCCCTTGGCTCTTTTGTTTTAAGTATGAGGGTTTTTTTGTAATCCAACATATTATACATCATTTTAGGATTATTTGCATAGTGTAAGTCATTAATCTATGACTCATTCCATGAGTATAGTTGCAACAAACTAATTATATACCATTTTTGGGATTTTTTTTTTCACTCGAAAGAAAAATCTATCTTCCTTGCTATTCATAATGAGAATCAAAGAGAAGAAGGTCATTATAAAATGAGTAGATGATACATCTACAAGATGGAGATGCATACAATACTTTTAACAGAGTAGTCATTCACATGACACAAGGAAAGAGTGTTATCATTAAAAAAAACTCAATCAAGGCCAGTCTGACATTCAAGAAACTTGCAAGAAAAGAGATGCTATAGGAGCAAGGAAAAGAAAACATTGCTACCCAAACAGATGGGTTCCCAAACAACTATAACATATGACTAGTATAATTTCACCTTCCCTTCGTTGGAAAGATTCCCATTTATGAATTCCTAATAAAGTAGGCAACCTTCATCACAATGTAGAGCTTTTTTTAGATAAAGAGTCTGCCACCTTGTTGAACTCCCTATGGAAATGGTTTATTGATAGTTTCCAAAACTGAGAATGAAGTTCATCTGTTCTCTTTAATGAGTGTGCCAATGAGAGAGTACCAAGCTTTGAACAACCCTTAAACCAGTTGACAATTGCCAAAAATTCCCCAACGGACTGTAAAGAAACAATCCCATTCAACCACGCAAACTGAATAAGCCACCACAAAGAAAGAAGTTCAACTTTGGTATTTGTCGCCTTTCCACATCCCAACATAAGATGGAAGTAATGGCCAGTGTTTATTTTGAAGAAGACCCTACACCCACCAATACCCCTTTGAGTTGCACCATCAAAGTAATCGATGGCACTCCCCTCCGCAATATTAGGCCCCATTAGTATTATGTTCTTTGACAAGATTTTATCCACACAATACTCCTTATAGAACCCAATATATTTCAATGAACTGATACTAGAACAAGGGGATATATCATGAAATATAACAAAGTTCCTCATAATCCATACATGCCAACATACGAAGACAGGTAAGAACATGCGAGCTTTGTTATTATGACACCATTCAACCAAGTTTTGTTCAAGAGATCTAGAACCCCAACTCATCTCAACCTGTAAAATGTAGTAGGTCTCAAACGAGACATGTATGCAGAAAGCACAAGAGACAAAAATGTGCTTGATGGTTTCTCTTGCTTGACCACATAGAACACATAAACGAGGGCCCGACCACCCCCTTTTTTTCTGCAAATCATCCCAGGAGAGTATCTGGTTCTCCAAACAGAGCCAAGCAAATTATTTGAGTTTCGTTGGAATCTACCATTTCCAAATCTATGTCGTCCACCACGAAGGACTAGTGAAATCCTAAGACAAGCCAATGCATTGATACGCTATTTTAGCAATGAAATCTCTCTTTGATTTGTGCTAATCCCAAACAAATGAGTCTACACTCATGGAAAGTCTAATACCTCCAATATCTAGGTGGTGAACATAGGCCTCCTACTCCACCTTTTTGGGATTATCTACTTACTATAAGTAATTAATATATAACCCATAGCTCAAAAAAAAACGATTAAGAGTAACAATGGGATACGCTAGTTTTAGTGGATCATTATATTGTGCAAATGGATCTTTTGAAAGGGGATTTTTAGGAGTAACTACGGGGTACGATAGTTTTACTCGATCATTACATTGTGCCAATCGATCTTTTGAAAGGGGATTTTGATGGTGTTTGTTAAGTGAAGTGCGAGGATTTAGGGTTTAAAACACAAGTGAAGTGCGAGGATTTAGGGTTTTGAGCGGACGCGTAGGCGGAAGGGGAAGATTATGAGTGCAATCAACTGTGGAGGCGTCTCTGTGCACGGAACGTAGCCGCATGGAGTTGGCCGATTACACTCACGCCATGGTTTGTTCGCATTATTGTTTTTATCTGTGTGTAATGGAGGCGAGCAGGGGGGAAATGATGAGATAACTTTCCCCGTATGATCGACTATGACTCCACCCACTGATTTTTGCTCTTCGGAGCTCAAGCCAGTCGATTCTGATCCCCTTGGGCTCTCTTCTTCTTCATCTGTATCCATGTAATAGAGCTTAGCATAAGAAAGATTGTTCTCGTTCTGATTTTGTTTCTTTTTTCATCTTTTGCCTTTCAGGTTTTTTGTTTGTTTGTTTGTTTGGAAAATCTGATGAGGACGATCTGTTCCTTCTATGTGGGTTTTCTTTTTATTTATTTATTTGTCTCTGGTTTACTTTGTGGAATTTATATTAAAACAGAATATTACATCACCAAACTGCATCATATCAAAGCTTTCATCCAGGTGGAGGTCGCTTGTGAAATATTTGGTCTTGTCTATCTATTGAAATCCTAACAAGATCTGAAATGACTCAACAAAATTTTCTAACCTTAGCTTCATTTTTTGCTTTAGGAATCCCTTGTTTTCGTGCGATTGGGCAAGTGTTACGAGTCATGCTTCGGTTTCCCCCGTGAGGCGCCGTCACACGTTTTAAATCAATTAATGCAGTGAAGGTCTCCAGTTTGTGAAGGTCGAGAAATTGTTTTCTTTTGAATTTTATTTTTTAGAATCCCTATTACCTGGCAGTTTGCCCTTAGCAATGGTTTCATGATCCTAAGTCATTTGGTAAAATAGGTTTTTAAACATCTTTGCAACCGTGCTTTGAATCGCTTGTTCTACTTTCGGTTCGTTCACTTAGGATAGTTGCAATTCCATCCCAAAATGTTTGTTCTTAGAGATCAAAATAGGTATTAGCGATCAAAATATAAGTAGTTTGTTCTTTGTGATTTGGTTATCATGGTACGTTATGGCTTCACTTCAGAATGCACCTTAGCATAACTTTGTACACTAGCATAACTTTGTACACCTGCAGTAATGACATCTTGGATTTATTGCAATCTTGGATCAATATGAAGGTTGAACAAACAGTGGTGGGAAACAGTGGTGGGAGGTTGAACAAACAATAGTGGGGGTTTGCATCTTGATCTTTGTATCTTGGGTCAAGAGGCAGACTCTCACTACCGTTTGATCAAGATGCAGACTCCATCAGTGCAATCAAGGTGCTGGTTTATAGTCAAATGAAGCAGCTGTTTATCTAACTCATTCAGTTTCAGTTCAGTTAATGACGTTGGATTGAAGGTTGCAAAGAATTTCCTGTACTAACAAAAATGACCTTCATTCTGTTTTGCAGTTGTTCAGATGTCTGAAATTCGCATGTGGAAGCATTTGTTAAAGTCAAACAATCGACTCTAAGTAGCTGCAAGTCTCTTTCATTGAGGTTGAACAGTATTATGTTGAATGAATTGGCTTCGGATTGGAAACTTCTAAACTCAAAAAAGTGATCTCAGATAAATTTTACGGAAATTGACAGCTAGAAGCTAAATAATAAAATTGTGTCTCTTCATTATAGGTTTATGCTTCAGCCAAGTTATGCATTGTTTAGCTCATTGGATGGATAGTTCATCCATATGACTTCTGCAAATTTATTTTGGCATTTGATTTCTTTCAAATTATACATATACTTTGGATTAATGTAACACAGGGACATTGATCCCACAAATTGTAAGATTATTTAATCTGTTTAAGGATAAAAGGCAGTGTAATAAAATTATTAAATGCTCATATTAATCTCAAACTGCTTGTTTCGATCCTTTATTCCCTTTACCATCGCACCTTATTCATTTCAAACAGGAGATTGTTGAAGTCCAATACCTCACCCCATAATATCCTTTACCCATTTCTACTCTTGTTACTGCTGTTGGAAGAAGAAAACCTGAAAAACAATATATATATATCCCATAAAAGAGGGATACTCACCAGAACAGAAGGAACCCTAGAGGAAACCATAGTGGAAAAATATATTCTAGATATGGAGGTGTAGAGAAAGGATTTAATAAGAGGTTTGATGGACTATACAAAGGGGCTCCAAAGCAGCTCAAGCTTAAGGCCATGAGTGTAAATCCAGTAAGTACTATTTGTTATGTACATGTTATCATTTTCAGTGTTCACTCCTTTTTTATTTTTCTTATTGATAGAATGATTTTCAGTATTGGGGGGTCAACTGTAAATTCATGTTGGCTACATGTTTCTAAAGAAATTCATGTTGGTTACATTTTCAGTATTTTTCTAAGAGATACATCGGAAAATTGAAATTTGGGAACTTTTGAAAATTTTATATGGACCCATAAATGCCACATGGATGGTGTGATGTGGAGGTTTTGCTGAAGATTTGTCAGTGTTTAGCGGGTTTGTAAACCATTGTTTGCCATTTGTTGGAGAGCGCCTGGTTTCGATCCAGAATACTGGGTTGCTTCATTGGGTTTCAACTTCAGCAAGATATGGATGAGCATTCAGCATTACAACACGTGTGGATACATTACATGGAAATACTTTTTTCGAATTCTCAGGTTCATCCCAAGATTGCTCATGGAGGAGCGTTTCAGCAGGCCCCTATTCATGCTCATGCTAATCCTCATTCTCATCTGTCTTCCCATCACAATCAATTGCCCTACTAGCAGCAAATTCACTAGCACCAACGCCAGCTCCATCACCACCACCAGCCCCAGATTACGGTTTTCTGGGCCAATCAGATGCAGGAATTCGAGCAAGTTGTTGATTTCAGAAATCAGTCTCCCTGCTGCAGGTGCTAATTCTTTTTCTTACTATTCAGCA